>RJWH01004167.1:0-119089 GCA_004363575.1 Solenodon paradoxus | reverse complement strand
TATATATTCATTTATTCATAATTTGTTTAACTCAGGAGTGTTTTATAGTTTTCAGTTTAATAGTCTGAACATCTTTTGTTTAATTGACACCTACACAATTCAAGGATTTTTTTTAATGCTATCGCCAATGGTATTGTTTTATTTAAGTACAATTTCCAAATGTGAATTCTTAGTATAAAGAAAGAATGTTGATGTTTCTACTTTATCTTTTATTCTGCAATACTTATAAGCTTAATATATCTATTAGTTTTATTTGTTATTCCATAATATTTTCTATATAGGGAATCATGTTGTGAGTGAATAAATACAGCTATCTTTCCTTACAGTCTAAATGTCTTTTATTTCTTGCCTTATTACACTGGCTAGAAGGCACAAGACAATGTTGAATAGAAGTGAAAAGAGAAGATGTCCTCTCATTCTTCTTGTGATTAAAGTCAAAGCAAAGGTTGTTTTCATACCATTAAATTAGCTGTGATCTACAGAATTTTCAAAGATAACTTTTGTCAAATTGATAGTTTCTTCCTATTGCTAGTATTCTGAGATTTTTATAAGGAAAAACATGTTTTGTTAGTGATTTATGAGTTATTTACATTTCTGAATATCAAACCCTTGCCAGAAACATGATTTAGAATTTTTTTTGATTTCCTATTTCTCTTTTTATTCTCTTGATAGTGTCTTTTGAGGCACAAAAGATTTTAGTTTTGATGAAATTTGATTAATATATTTTTCCTTGTAATTTGGCATCATATATAAAAACCATTGCCAAATTTGAGGTCATGAAGATTTGGCTTGTGTTTCATTTAAAAAAGTTTTATAGTTTTAGTTTTTGAATTTTAGTCCTTGATCCATTTTGAGGTAATATTTAAATTGAGGTATAATTGGCACCTAACATTACATTTGTTTCAGGTGTCTAACAATGATCCAATATTTACATACATTGCACAATGATCTCTACAAGTGGTCTAATTAGCAACCATCACCATGCATAGTTACAAAGTTTTCCTTGTTGAGGATGACTTTTAAGATCTACTCTCAGTAACTTTCAAATATGAAGTATTGTATAATCAACTAATGCTGTATATTACATTCCGACTGAGGTAAATTTTAACTCAATGTGCTGTAATGGTTCAATTTCATTTTATATGTGGATATCTAGTTGTCTTAGAATAAATTGGTCAAGCAATAATTCTTTTCATATTGAATGCTCTTGCCATCCTTGTGGAAAATCAATTGAACATAAAAATGAGGGTTTATTTTTGGACTATTTTATTCTGTTGATGTATATGATTATCCATATGCTAGTGGTACACTCTTTCGATTAATGTAGCTTAGTAGCAAATTTTTAAATTTGAGCCGGTGAGTCCTTCCACTTTGATTACTTTCAAGATTATTTTAACTATTTGCAAATCCATATGAATTTGAGAACTGACACATTTCTGCAGAAAAAGTCATTGAGATTTTGAAAGGCATTTCATGGATTCTAAGGATCACTTTAGAGAGAACTGGCTGATATCAAGGAGTGTATTAATGAAAACATAGGCAATACACAGAAGCCAAAAATGAACAAATGGACCGACATCAAACTACAAATTATCATCAAAACAAAAAGAAATGCTAGTGAATGAAAGATGATATTTGTCCAAAGAGGACATACAGATGGCTAACAGCCACAAGAAAACATGTTCACCATATCTTATTTTAGGGAAATGCAAATCAAAACAACAATGAGAAAGCAACTCACCCATGGGAGTGACTATATACCAAAAGCCTAGAAATAAGAAATAATGGCAAAGGTGTGGAGAAAAAGAACCCCTATACACTGTTATGAGAGTATAAATTGGTGTAGTCATTATAAAAAGAAGTTTGAAGATTGTATATGATTCCATTATCCTCCTCTGGGAATTTACAAAAAAACACAAGGGTACTAATTTAAAAAGATACATATGGACCCCCATTTTACTGCAACATTATTTAAAATAACCAAGAGCTGGAAACAACATATGTGTCCATCAGCAGATGAATGGATAAAGATGTAGTATATATACACAATGGAATATTGCTCGTATACAAAAGATGAAATCTTGCCATGCAATAACATGGATGGACCCAGAGGGAATTATGCTTAATAAGATACATCAGAAGTACAGACATCATAAGATGTCACTCATATGTGACATATAGAGAAACCAAGCAAATGAATGAACCAAATCAAACAAAAATCAACTTTTAGTCTATAAAACCAAGTTAGTGGTTACCAGAAGGGAACTGGGAGTGAAAGTGGACAAATCAGATAAAAAGGGTCAATTATATGGTGAAGGATGGAATTAGACTACTAGTGGTGAACTTTATTCAGATGTTGATTTACAATGATGCAACTCTTAAACTTATAAATGTTATAATGAAATGTTACTTCATTAAAATTTTAAAAACAAAATAAAATGGGCAGTAAATAAATAAATAGACTTTGGTCAAACCCATTTTTCAAAAAATCAAAACGAATTCAAATAAAAGCAAGAATGAGGTAGTTTTCACATTCTCATTCTCACGCCTGTGAGAATGGCTATTATCCAAAAGACTGGAAATAACGAAGTTGGTGAGGATGTAAAGAAAAGGAACCCTATACACTCGTGGTAGGAGACTAAATTGGTATAACCATTAGAGAAAACAGTATGGAGATTTCTCAAAAAGTTAAAAACGGAAATTCTATATGATATGCATATCTAACTTCTGGCTATTTACCTGTAAGCACTAAACCACTAATTTTTTAAAAAGAGGCTTTCAAACCATGATTATAGGATATCTTTCCATTTATTTAGGTCTTCTTTAATTTCTTTCATAATATTTTATGTTTTCTCTGTATAGATATTTCACCTCTTTGGTTTAATTTATTCATGTGTATTTTATTCATTTTGAGGCTATTGTAAATGAAACTTCTTCACTTCCTTTCAGGATTATGCAACACTAGTTAATAGAAATACAATTAATTTTGTCATATTATTCTTATATGCTTAAAATTAGCTCAATTTGTTTATTAGCTGTAAATTTTTTGTGGTTCCTTTAGGATTTTCATTCATATACGATCATGCCACCTGCAAAAAGAGATAACTTTGCTTATACCTTTTCAATCTGGATAACTTATAGTTACTTTTGTCACCCACTTGTCCTGAGTAGAATATCTGGTATGTTAAAAACTATGCTGTTTTTCAAAGAGATGGAAGAATATTCCATGCTCATGGATTAAAAGAATTAAATTAGTACAGATGCTACCCAAAGCAATATGCATATTTAATGCAATTGGATAGAAATACCAGAGACATTCTTCAAGGAAATTTAACAACCAATACTGAAATTATTATGGAAGCACAAAAAGCCTTTGGTAACCAAAACTATCCTCAGAAAAAGGAGGAGAGAAGGTATCATACTACATAACTTCAGGCTATACTACAAAGCAACCATCATCAAAGCAGTATGGCATTGGAACAAAAAAAGACACATGGACCAATGGAATAAGACTGAGAGCCCAGAAATAAAGCCACAATTGTATAAACAGACAAAAGAGTCAAGAGCATACAATGGAGTCTACTCAACAAATGGTGCTGGAAAAACTGTACAGGTACCTGTAAAAAATGAAAATAAATTGCACATCAACTCTATACACAAAAGTTGACTCAGAATAAATCAAAGTTATGGACATAAGCCCCCAAACCATAAAATTCAGACTAGAAATTCAGACTAGAAAAAAACAAGTGTTGGATTGGATGTGGAGAAAAAGAAACCTCCCTATACTGTTGGTGGGAATGTTAATTAGTGCAACCTCTCTGGAAAACAGCATGGTGATTCCTAGAAAATATAAAGATGAATCTTCCATTCAATCCAGCAATCTTTCTTCTAGGTATATACCCTGAGAATACAAAAACTAATCAGAAAAAAATATCTGCACATCTACATTCATAACAACACAATTCACTATAGTCAAGACATGGAAACAACCTAAATGTCAATCAACAGGTAACTGGATAAAGAAATTATGATATATATACTTAATGGAATACTATGCAGCTGGATAAAAGATGAGATTATGTCTGTTGCAACAATCTGTATGGAACTAAAGGGGATCCTGTAAATAAAATAAGTCAGAAAGGAAAAGAGAAGTACAGATGGTTTCACTCATATGTGGAATATAATGAAACAAAAGAAGTGAACATACAAACCCCAACAAAACTCACAGAACACAAGATATTGGCTACTGGGGAGAAGTGAGGGGCAGGAAGGAAGGTAAGAACAAGATAAAGGAGGCCACTAGAATTCTGATGATGGGTGTGGTGTGTGATGCAACAGACTGATGTGTGATTTCAACATCCTAAAATAAATATAGCAATGTAAAGAAAAGAAATAATAAAGTTATCATATATAAAAATATGTGCTTTTATGCTTAGGAATGTATATTAAGTTGAATCAAGCTAATAAAACTTGTATGCAAAGGTCTTTCAGGTATTTTTACTGGAGCAATAGTCTATAATAATCTTACTAATATATATATATATATGTATGTCTACATGTATGTGTGTATGTGTATGTTTGAAAAGTTCTCAGGGTACAATACATGTATGAAGGAATATGGATCTGATTAATTTGCTGACAATTTTTTTAAATAACAAAAAATAAATACTTTGGGGTAACCTACAAATAGTTTATCATATATTTTATATTATTAGAACTTTGGTAAAAACATGTATTTTTAAAAACCAATATTTTTATCAAATATACGTATTTTAGTGTCAGACATTTTTGTTTCATTTGTTTTTAATTTCTTTTAAGGTGCAGGCAGGAATGAAGGAGCGTAAGCAGGCAGGTAGGAATAGTGAGGAAGAAGAAGCATTTTACTTTATTTTTATTTCGTTGTTCACACCGGCTGTTTCCCCAGGCCCCAGGACTTGAACCCAGGGATATGTGGGCTGCATTCCTTGATAAGGCAAGTGACCTAACCACTACTCCACCAGGGTGTGCAAGTGTCAGGAATGTTTTAATTTCTCTCAAAATATACTTTTATCTGCATGTAGGTACTTATTTTAGTTTAGATCCTTTAATCTTCCTTGGACAAAAGACATACTGTATAATGTACTGTACATGGTATAAAGAAACATACAGAAAAATATATTTTCAATCAGCATTGAAGTTTGATTTCATATTGTGCTTTTTTATGTCAGCGGCTTGGGGAAATGATATCTCTTAGGGGTCTTTTAGTGTTAGCGGGACTGAGTAGAAGATTTAATAACCATCATAAAGAGAAGCACACCATATTTTTCCATGAAGAGACTCCTAAGAGGGCAGATATTATATATGAAGGAGCTTGACCTGAGTTCTTGCTCGTTTCTAGAGGAAACGCAGGCACTTACTGCTGCGTATCTTTTTGTAAGACACTTCTCTGAACTTCGATATCTTCTATTAGTAAAGCAATAATAAGTATATAATTTAGTAACTTTTTGTGTTTCAAGTAAGTACCATAAACAAAAACGCTGTCTGTTTTTATAATGCATATAAACAAAAGATAAGAGTGTGTAAATCACATTTTTTTAAAACGAAAGGTACAGACAGGAATAAAAGTGAGTAGACAGGCACAGAGGAAGCAGCATTTTATTTATTTTATTTCCATTTTCATCACTGATTATTTCCTGGGCCCCAGGTTTTAAACTAGGGACCTAGGGATGTAGGTGGACTGAGCCTGGTTTAAACCTCCAGGTCACTAGAACACACAATAGTCACATTTTTTAAATTGAATGGTTAAAGAATTTACAAGAATTATTTTAAAACAATGGTTTTTGAAGCAAAATGTATTTCATATTATGTCATCACTCACGGAGATTTCTCAGAATAGAGTTAAATCCTTGATAAGCTGTCTCCGGATTTTATATGAAGGCTTTCTTTTGATGCAATAAAGCAGTTGCTGAAAATATTACATTCAAGTTTGACTTTCACTATTTTTCAAGGTTTAGTTTGCACAATTTGAATGCTCTTCCAAACTGTCATACATTTAGGAAACAGTCTGTTACTCATAGTCACACATACTATTTATCATATTCCACCTAAGATGGAGGGAACTCATCCCCTTTTGAGGTAAGGAGTAATTCATCCTGGAAACCAACACAGATAGGTATTCACATGTGAAAAGAGGTGTGTTTGACCTTATGAAATTAGTAAGAACCAAATCAAAATCATCACCGTTTCAGACATGTTTGACCCCTCTAAGGGAAGTGTGAAGTGAATGTTCCTGAAAATGATCAAAACAGGAAAAGCGTCTTAGTCAAACTTGAGGGAAATGAGATTTTTTGACCTGAAGAAAAATCACACGAGAGGGCTACATTTTGTTTCACTACATATTCATTTTGGGGGCTCTTCAAATTGTCACACAAAATATTTCTACTTTTTAGATTCAGTTCCTAGATTCCCCGCCCCCACCTCATTCTGGTGGAGCCTTCTAAATAACAATGCGGAGTCAAGGCCTTCATATTTGTGCCACTTCTCTGAGTGGTTCAAAGCAGATCAAGACTTGAAGAGCCATTGGGAGGCACAGAAAAGCAATCAGAGACTTTTTGTTCACTTTTTTTTTGCAGAGGGGTGCCAGGTTTTCCAATGATTCATTTAGGAAATGAGTGGTCTTCTTCACAGAAGATCATGGCTGTTGAGACATGAAGGAGTAGGAAAGACAAAGGTTCAGGAGCTGAGAGAAAATCTGCCTCCTGAAAATGAACCAACCCACTGGAATATTATACAATCAAGCAATGCTCTCTAAGGGTAGAGTTGCTACATATTTTGTGGGCCATACATAGACTAAAAACAGTATTTGCTGCTTATCACACATTTGAGTTTAACTGACTTTATTTGATAAATCTGGCTGCCCTACTAAGGCGCTAGTCCAGCACATTTGTGGCATTAAAAATTCTGACTCAGTTGTTTAGTTTCTTTTAAATGCAACATTCTTTAAAGAACGAAGGGTTTTTACACTGCGAAGGGGAGAAAAAGTGTTGAATGAACAATGCATTTGAAGTTTAATTGCTCCACAACTGTTCTAAAGATTTAGGATGGTGACCGTTTCATCTACAAAATCTGAATTTTCTGTGCAGTGTTAATATCATTATGAAAGTTCTATGAATTCTCAACCAGAGCCCTCTATTTCTGAACCCCAAACTCTGTTTCTGTGAGCTTACGGAAGTGGGGAAATTCAGGAGTACCCCTTGCTATTAGACTCGGTGCCATGAGCTCTGTATCTGCTTCTCACTTGCCGAGCACTGGAGGGTTAACATCTTTTTCAACATTGCCACTCAAATTGCTGTTTACCATCTAAAGTACAGGGTACAGAGTGAGAAGAAAGGCCACAAGGGTCATTATCCTTTGGTGGCAAAAGACCTATCATTATTTTCATTCTGGGCAATGCCAGAAACCCATTTATTAAAGGGCAAAGTTGGAAATTCTCCACTTCGCTCTTTTGGAGGACTGTTTTATTTTATTTCCTCAACCTGAGGAAATAACAGAAAGAGGGCTTTACCTATAGAGCATTGCGACTGTCACCACCTTATGGTGCCTGCTGGCTGCCCTCTGCCAATGACACTGTTATCATTGACGAGAGAACTAACTCTCATTTTCGCCTTATACTTAGTTGACAACACTTTCAAATTTTGTTGCTGAAACTAACTTCATGAAACTGATGTCATTTGGTCAGTCACGGAGAAAAACTAATCTTATGAGGTTTTCTGCTGAATGGAATCTCACCCTTCTTCGAGAACACATTCTATTTCACTTGTACCACTCAATTGATGTTTATCCCTTTCTACTGTGGATTATACTTATTAGTGTCTTCTCTTCCCTATCCAACCATAAATACTCTGAGATTTCAGCGAGCTACATTGCTTGCTCTTAATTTTCCACATCTAGAACTTTAAGTCGCTTATCACTAAGATCTTTTCGAAGTATCTGTTGAATGAATGTGTGAAAATTTAATTTTATCTTGTATTAACGCTACCCAGACATGTGGGCCTTCCAAGGAAATGTCTCAGAAAGGAGTTACTTCCATTTTGTTAACTCAAAAGACTATGCATTTCTGTTCCCAGAGCTACTTAGAGGCAAAGAGAAAGAGGAGAAAGGTATTTGCATGTTTCCCACTGATTAAGCCTGGAAAATGAAATAACTAGTTCAGCAACTAGAATAGTTTAGCTGAAGTGTGTTGACTGCAAGGGCTGTGTACTCTGGAGTCTTAAACTGTGAGTCTTATACTTGCATTTTTTCAGATTTTAAGAAACAGTGGCTCATCTACATCATTGAGAGGGAATTCCAACTGACTTATAATTCAGGTGACTTGTGACAGATGAAAGCCCATGCTCTTTCCATTATACTTAATGAATAGAGCTTGCATCCAGCTGATTCGTATAACTACGTGCATCTATATTTACTGCTCTGTAATTATGGTTTTGCCTTCCCACCCCAAGATTGAATAACATTGGAATATATTAACTCTTCAAATAATAAAAGCAACTGAGATTCTATAAAGAAAGAAGTCGAAAGAGAAATTAGATTGTTCATAAGGTATATCACCCTTTTTCGTGGGGTTGTGACAATAAAAATAAGTATATATTTGAATCCCTTCTACCTCCACTCTACCCCCATTATCTCTCACTCCTCTAATTCTAAGAATCAGTTTAACTCAGTCACTTCTTACAGGTATGCCCTCACCTCAAATCCTGTCCTAATCCTGGTACTAAAAGAGAGTGGGGTCCGTATAAATTCTGATAAACGAACCTGTTGAACGTTATTTATATCACTTTTCAGGACTGAAATTACGAGGCACATTCTGGCGGCTCAGTGGTTAAAGTCTGTGACTCTGGATGGCATTGTCCATTTAAAAACTCAAGGACCCAGGTTCGTAACTCAAAACCAGGGGTAACAACCAACAAGGACAACTAAAGGAATGGATGAATGCATCTTCCTCCTCTCTCTCCTTGACAACATGCCTGCCTACTTGCCTTCATTCCTCACTGCTTCCTTCCTCTAAAATAAATAAATAATTTTAAAAAATGAACTGAAACCATGGAAGGAGACTTAGGGATTCGTCCCTTCTCTGATTAAGTCTGCCAGTATTGAGTTCCTTCTGCTACGGTCTTTCAATTGAACTGACTTTTCCTCCCCTACTTACACCCTCCCCCCTCATTTCTAGTCCTTCCAGGGACTGGATTTCTTGACCCTGAACTCCATACCTGTCAACACCAAGTCACTGCTAGCTAAGGCCATCTCTTCCAGATGCTGCACAACATTAGAATTTCCTTTGATTCTATTATTAACAATAAAACCTATGAGCTTTGCATTCAGTACTTCGCCTAAAACATACAGTCCTGTATCCTTGGGTACATGCATTTCTTATTACCGTTTTAAGATTACTTTAAAAAGCCTGAGAGTTGTGACTTGCCCTAGGACACCAAGATATTAAGTAGCAGAGATCCTTTTTCTTGTTAATAGATCAGTGCTTTTTCACTGTACCCTGTTGCATCCTGACTGTCTCTTCTGCCTATTGACTGGCATACTGGTTTCAGATGTATCTTTGATCTCAAATTCTCACATGCTTCACCTCTGTGGTCTACTTCTAAAACTAATGCTCCTCCCTAGCCCAGAGGATCTCAAACTTCAGTGTACCAGAATCACCTGAGATGTTTGGTAAAAGGTGACGTCTAAGATCTCAACCCCAAGGGATCTGACTTAGTAAGTTTGGAGTAAGGACACAGAAATTCCTATTGTAAGAAAGTAATCTAAAAGATTACGACGTATTGAGTCCAAAAACTATCTTTTGAGAAATGTCATTTTAGCTATTCTGAAATAAGCCTATAATAAGATCATCCTCGGAGAGAAAACTGCTGGGGGATTCTTCATTTTGAGTGTTGTGTTGCCTTGAGTTGCAGAGGTCTTACACAACATGAAATGAATAATGTTGATCATTCAATCAACAAAGTTGTTCAATGCAATAAAATGTGAACATTTCAAGTCTTTTTCAAAACATGAAATGAATAATGTTGATCATTCAATCAACAAAGTTGTTCAATGCAATAAAATGTGAACATTTCAAGTCTTTTTCAAAATACTTCTTAAGAACCACTCTCTTCACGCACAGTCCTGTTTAAAAGAAATTACAGCTGCTCCTACTTTTGTAACTAACATTTCCAAATCTGTCTATGAAATATTTCAAATGAAAAATGTGCAGTTAAAGCTATATTGCAATTGTGTAGAAAAAAATCCATAGCCTTCAAAATTATAAGTTTGACTAAAGTTACAAAAAACTCTAGTAAATAATGAATTCTTAAACATGTAAGCAATGGAAGAAATGACAAATGGAAAAATCAATAGATATGAACAGCACAAAAATGGAAAAGCTTGAAGCTCAAAAGCTATTACTAACAAAGAAAGCCTAGAAGACAAGCCACAGCTGAGAAAGATATTTGCAAAAACTTTAAAAACACATGATAGATGTAAAATACTTAAAAGCTCACAAAATCCAAGAAGGAAATGGGTAAAGAAAAGGGATAAATACACATGAGAAAATATCAAGAATCTAATAAATTTCTCAAATGTTCAATAATTTAAAATGCCGGTGATGTATACCATTTTGGTTAATCAAATTAAGAATTTTAAAGTCATTATTGGAAGAGTACATTGAAATTCGCAGACATGCTCAAACACTGGTAGACAAACTGGTAGAAACTTTCTTTAAAACATTCTAAAATTTCTTATCATGACTGCTGGGGAAAAAACACGTACTTAGGCCCAGCAAAATCCTTTGCAGGATTCAAGTCTAATGAAATAATCAGAAATTCAGAAAAAGTACAGAATTATATTAACAACAGAAAGATTGGAATCAAACAGAATGTTCACCAATAAAATAATATTTTTTTAGTAAATAACTCATGACATAATCATATGACTAAATGTTATATGCCAAATTAAAATTGTGTTCTCAAATATTGAATGATGCTTCAAAATATTTTAGATATAAGGATACTTTAAAAACCCAAGATATAATATTTTATATATAATAGGATCCCAGTTTTAATTTTAGTCTATGTGCACATAAAAAGAGCTGTAAATAAGAACACCCAAATGTTAACAGCTGTTATTTTTCAGTGTTGAGATTTTTATTATCCTCTTAGTATTTTTCTATGCTATCAATTCTCTACAATGGCCATATGTTACTTTTATAATCAGAAAACACAGCAAATGGCATTTCAAAAGTCCCTCCAAAAACATACCATACAGAAGGAAAAGTTGTCAACTTAATTAATTTATAGTTTGCAAGTGACAGAGAACACTCACCACTTGTGTCTGTAGTAGTCACTGGAATCCATTTATGGAATGCCAGTGACCTTATATTCTCAAGACAACTGCTTATCTGTCTCCCTAATTAAATGATGGGGATATTGAGTAAAGACAACAGTCTCTGGGAACAGCTGTCTAAAAAGAGATAAAACAAGTATCAGAGCAAAGCAAAAGGAAAATTTTGCTAGCAATCCTCAGTCTAACAAAAATCTAGTTTAGGATCCTTAGACCAAAGCATTTGTCATTGTACAGTCTGGTATACCAACTGATCAACATAACACTTAATATTTATGAGTTCTATTTTTTTTACAGAAAAAAAGCTTTCCTTCAAGAATTGTCAATTGTAGTCATAAGAGAAATGTCTTATTCCTTCCTTGATGATTGAATGATTAGGTGGGGGTTGATCCTGATAATTAAAAGACTGAAAATCAGGAAGATGACAAATGTTGGGATACTGGACCCACCCCATCAAAGGCCATCTTGGCAAGAAATAAATATTAACAAGTCTTATTTAGGCATCCACATGAACTTTGTATTGATCATTCTTGATAGAGAGGCCTATGGAACAAAGATAACTCTACTAATGTTACTAGTTGAATAGCTACCTAGTACCCAACTTTCTTCATGTTACATTAGGCATGGAAAAATGGTACCTTCTTGTTTGCTGGTCAAAAGAAAATAAAGGAGGGGTCATTTCAGGTAATCTGGGAGAGAGGTAGAGCCAAGTTTTTTTCTCCTCGTTCCATGGGAGATCCTTATTTGGACATTCCCAAACCAAAAGCAGGTAATTAGGTTTGGTGAGTTGAATTCACCATATTTAAAAGCACAGGTTCAAAACCAAGAGATTCACATGTTGATATACTATATTTAATTCAACACAACTCTTCCTAGGGCTACATATGAAAAACACACTGGTAGCAACTGTATATAATAAAACTTGAGAGATATTTTAAAGATTATGTATCCAAACCTCCCCCTTCCCAGATCCCTCAAATAGACTGTCATGAGACTTGATATGCAAATCTTTGCCAGGATATTTACATTATACCTGGACTAAGGCTCTCATTGGTAGGGGTCATAAGAAGTTGGCTGTAACATACCATTATAAGCAGAGATGAATTTATTTAATTCAGTTATCCTTTACCCACAACTAACATCATACTCAACAGTAAAAAAGGGAAAGCTTTTCTTCTAAGATCAGGAACAAGACGAGGATGTCCACTTTCAAGATTACTATTCAACAGAATGTTGGAAGTCCTAGCCAGACCAAAGGGGTAAGATGAGAAAAAAAAGGACTATAATTTGGAAAAGAAATATAGCTATCTCTATTTGTAAATGGCATAATAATAATATACATAGAAAGCCCTAAATATAGCAATAAAAAATATTTGAAACAATAAACAAGTACAGTAAAGTGGCAGGTTGCAAAACCAATATACAAAAATCTGCTGTGTTTCATACCCAAGAAATGAGCTGAAAGAAAAAAAATAAGAAAACAATCCCATTTTTAGTTGCATCAAAAAAGAATAAAATACCAAGGAATAAACTTAACAAAGGTCCTGAAAAACTTGTACAACGAAAACTACAAGACATTGTTAAAGAAATAGAAGAAGACACAAGAAATTAAAAAGATATTCCATGTTGATAGACAGGAAGCATTCAAAAAAGCATTTTTCAAGGAAATAGAACAAACAATACTAAAATTTGTATGGAATCACAAGGCATCCCGAATAGCCAAGCAATCCTGAAAAGAAAAGAAAATGACTTTAAAGTGTATTATAAAGAGTTAGAAATCAAATCAATATGACTGGGGTAAAAACACAGACATCAATGGAATAGAATGGAGAGTCCAGAAATAATTTCACACATATATGGACATTTAATTTATGATATAAGAGCCAAAGGCATATAAGGGAGAAAGGAGTCTTTCAACAAATGATGTTGGAAAAACTGGACAACCCTATGTAACATTATGAAGCCAGATCACCCTTTAACACAATACATAAACATGAATTCAAAACAGATTAAAGACTTAGATGCATGACAGGGAAACTATCAACAGAAAAGAGAACACAGGTGAAATGCTCCAAGACACTGGCCTTAGAGAGGTCTGAATCTCTTTTCCCAGCGGCAAGGGAAACAAAAACAAAAATGAGCAAATGGGACTACATCAAACTAAAAAGCTTCCGCACAGTGAAACTATCATCAGAACAAAAAGGGGTTAATATTCAAAATATATAATAGAACTTTAACAACTCAGCAACGAAGAAACAAACAACCCAATAAAAAATGATTGGAAGTTCTGAATAGACACTTCTCCAAAGAAGAGATTCAGAGGGCCAACAGGCACATGAAAAAATGCTCATCATCACTTATTGGAAAATGCATCTCAAAACCACAATGAGATATCATGTCATGCCCATGAGAATGGCCTATATCAAAAAGGCTGGAAACAAAAAGTGTTGGCACGTTTGTGGAGAAAAGGAAACCTTTGTACACTGCTGATAAAACTGTATATTGCTGTACCACTTTCAAAAGTTGTAGTCTTCCTGAAAAAGTTAAAAATAAGGCTGCCTAATGATTCCACTTCTAGGTATCTATCTGAAGACTATGAAAGCACTAATTCAAAAGATAAATGCATTTCTATGTTTACAGCGTCACTACTTATAATAGCCTAGAAATGGTGACAAACTGGCTGCTGACAGATATTTTGATAAAGAAGTTGAAGATACAGACATAGACATACACATACATAGACATACACGTAGATATAGACACAGACATAGATATAGACATAGACATACATAAACATGGACATAGATATAGACAGAGACATGGACATAGATTTAGACACAGACATGGACATAGATTTAGACATAGACATGGACATAATTTAGATATAGAAATAGAATACTCAGCTATAAAAAAAATAGTAAAATACCTCCATTTGTAACAACATGGATGGAACTAGAAGGGATCATGCTAAGTAAAATAAATCAGAAGCAGAAAGATAAATATTAGATTCTTGCACTCATATGTGGAATATAAAGAAACAAAGCAAACGAACAGACAAACTAGCCCTTGAACTCTGACCACATAACTGAGTTTACCAGAGTGGAAAAGGGAATATAGCATGGAATTGATGTGCAGTAGAAGTTCAATGGAATAGTGGTAGAGGGTTACTAAAACTTTGGCAGTGTGTGTGGTATGATAGCATATATTTGAAGAAGAGTGAAATTGCATTCCTGAAACATACAGTGTTGTAAACCAACACTGTAAAAGAATTTACCCCAATTTTTTAAAAGGGGAGAAAAACAAAAAAACTATTTTGAAAGCAATGACAGAGTGTATGTACGTGGAAAGACACATTTTGTAAGGATCCTGTGAAGTCAGGGAGGAGGTTAGTCAGGTAACAGAAAAGAATAGAGGAAAGAGCCTTAAAGACAGATTGTTTTCTACCTGAATTGAATATACGTTTATTGAGTCAGGCACTATGTCGGTGCTGTAAACACAAGTCGCTTAAAGATTTTATGGTCCAGTGGGGAAGATAGGTACGTGAAATGGAAAGCATAGTCAAATCTTACATCCTAATAAAACCTCTGTCAGGCAAATCAGTCTCTTCATCTTTCATCAAACATTGACTCACTCTGTCATGTGCCTGGGACTTAGAAACTAGGGACATAAAACCCACTGACGTGGATTTACTGCCCTTAAGGAGCTTCCTATATCTAGTTGGAAAAATAGAAGACTTAACAATGTCAACACAGTGCTCTGAAACTAAGTATACAATGTTAGGGGAATGCAGAGTCAGAACCATTAGTTCTGCCTAGAGGGGCTGGAGAAGTCGTATTCAAAGATATGTCCTATGATGTGGAATCTGGAGGACAGTTAGGGATTTGCTAGGTTAAAAAGGAACAGGAAAGCAGACCTCACAGAGGGACAGAGGGTGAATGATAAGAGGTACACTTTACTGGTACTAGTATATATGCTATATTTGATCCTTAGTTCAATAACAATTAATTGAGCACATACTATATACCTGTCACTATACTGAAGTGCTAATTCTCTGAATTTTCATGTAAGAATACCAAGGCATACAGAGACTAAGTGACTTTCCCAAAGCCATAGAAATAGTAAGAGACAGAGACAAATTCAGAGTTGACTCTACTCGGCATACGTTTTTTATTCCATTCCCCAAAACTGGATTCTATAGGTAGACAGGCATATTTGCGAAATGATGAAAAATCTGCTTTGACTAGAAGATAAGGAAATGTGGGGGTGGGGTGAGAAATGGCAGCAGAAAATCTGTGGAATGTTTCACTAATTTGCATGTAAGGTTTACATATCTGATCACTTGCATTTGATTTTCTCAGTGGAGAAATAATTCCTTTTATATGCCTTTCCAAGAAGATGCTGGAACAGGTACAATAATAACTTTTCAACGTTTTTGGAAACTTATGACCCCAAAGTTGAGGAGAAAAAAACAAGAAAGGAATTAAAATTGTTTTCAATGCAACCATTTTGTACTAGCAATTACTTTAAGATATCATGAATATTTATCACTTAGCTTTCCAGATAATATGCCAGAACACAACCAGTGATGGAAATAGCTGTTTGAAGCAAGTATGGAGAAGAATACTAAACAAAAACAACTCACTTAGCAGTGCATCATTTAACTATATAGTGTATATATAGATTTATGTTTTCATATTCCATAAAATATTGCCAAAAACTGCATATACCTTGAAACTTCGCCTTTTATAAAATTAAATCTCATCGAATGATCTAAAATGTAAGCATTGTTGCGAAATCAAACATGTTATTTTGCAGTAATGATTGAGTTGTTGACTACTGCAAACTGTTTCATGTGATCTCTCTTAAACTCCTTAGTAATCATGAAAAAAAATTGTACCCTGCACTGAGATCTAAGATGATAATTTTAATTTTGTAGAGGTTAATGTTTAAGCAAATATTTCATTTGTATGGAGCACTAATGCATTATAATGAACTTAATAGCTTTTCATAGGAATAACTAAAAACACAGAAATTAGCTCTCAGCAAGAGACTTTCATTTTATATAATTAAAAAATTTTTAAACTTACTAATGGTTATGCATTTCTTGGATTAATATATCTTTTGATACATGTCATATGCGTATTATAAATTATGTGTTCATTTTTCTAGTAGAAACTCTATCTGTACTTCTAATTATTTGGAAAATGCTATGAGGTATGCCCTGGTGACTTAAGGGATAAGTCTGCCAGGGGTAGTCCACAAACATCCCAAGGACCTGGGTTCATGACCTGGGGCCAGGGGAACAACCAAAGTGAACATGTAAACAAAAAGAAAGAAAAATTCTTCCTCCTCTGTCTTCCTGCCTGCCTGCTGCCTACTTGCCTTCATTCCTTCCTGTACTTTTTCCTCTAAAAATAAAAAATACTATAAGGCAATTGCATAAAATTATAGTACTATTGATAAGCATTCAATTAGCCCCAATACTTTTTAAGAGAGGAAGGGAGGGAGAGACAGAGGAAGGGAAGAAGGGAGGGGAGGAAGAAGCATTTTTATTAAACTATTTTGATGTCCCTCCTCCCCCGTCTCAAATTCAGGTCCTTAAGTTTTGCATGGTCCACACCCCAACCATCTCAGCTACCTGAGTCACAAGGGAACACTCTACCCCAAATTTCTGACTTGCACATTGGGGTCTGAGCTGTTCCAAATCTTCAGAAGATTTTCTTTCCTTGACACATACCAAAACACAGGCTCCAGACAAATCTCAACAAAATTCAGAAGACACATGATTGTGGCTCCCAGGGAGGTGGGAGGGAGGAGGAAAGGAAGGAGGGACAAGGTGGTGGCTAGGGGCACTAGAACCTGGTGATGGTGTGGTGTCAAGTACACACAGGCTGAGGTGCCATTTCAATGTCCAAAAATGAATACAGCGATACAAACAAAATAAATAAGAAAACAATTTAATAAAAAGAGTTCCAATTCACATTTGGAAATAAAAATTCCATGTGTTCCAAGTATTGGGACTTTTTCCCCAATTTCAAATAACACTTGTATAATTTCATATTTTCATTAAAACCCTAAAATCTAACATTTCTGATTAAAAGCATTGATATCAATATTAATAGAACTGCAAATTCATTTTTGAAAGAATTAGTTTATGTCAAAATGTGAAAACAAGCTTAGGAAAGGTAAGTAGGTAAGACCTTAATGTTCTGAATCATTTCTGTAAAAGTAATTAAATACATATTTTTATAAATATTCCAAGAAAAAAAAATTAAAGCAGAAAGAACCCTGAACACCTGATTTTAGTCTTGCACTTCTGTGTATCTGGAGAACTTTAACACGTAATCATACATTGCTTGGAGCTAGGTAAACTGGTATTCATGGTGGTGTGCCAATAAAACTTTATTTGTGGGAACAAATGGCAACAGATTGGGCATGAGGGCTGTAGTTTGCAGACCAAGAGATCCATTGCTTTATCTTCCAAGAACTTTTGATTTTTCAGTTTGCCTCCTGCAATACAGATCCTTTTATGCTTGTTTTCTGCCATCTCATGTCTGTCCTCATTAGCATGGTTTTCCTGTGCTTAAGCAGTTTTAGTATATCCATCTCTCCTATTTAATTTTTTAAAGAGGAGAAAGAAGCATTTTTAAGGGAGAAAGAAGAGGAAACATTTGTTTATTTATTTAATTTGTTTTTATTTATTCGTTTATTTATTTTGGGTTGTTCCTCCCTCCCTTCCCTGGTCCCATATTCTTGGGCTTTGCATATCCATGCCCCAGAGGCCAGCTTAATAAAAGAGCCATCAGAGTATGCAGCTCTCATTTGAGTACCAGCTTTGTTGAGATATGATTAAGGATACCATAAAATTCAGGCTACCTAAATGGCACAATTCAGTCTTTTAGTGTATTCACAGTTGCCCAAGCATCATCACAATGCATTTTAGAAATTTTTCATCACCCCCAAAGGGAGCCCTGATAGCAGCAACTCCCCATTTCTTCTAACCATTCCCCCACCCTTCCCAGTGAATAATCAATCTACTTCCGGTAACTGTGGATTATCCCTTTTCATACATTTCATATAAATGGAATTATACAATATGGGATTGACTTCTTCCACTTAGAACAATATTTTCAAAGTTCTCATATGTTATAACATGTCAATCTCCACTTAAAATCAAAGTTTGCATATTTAGTAAACACACACTCAAATACTTAAAGCATTTAAAACTTGAAAATCTCAGTGCAACTTGGTGGAGCAGTGATTAGTTCAAAGACCTCCAAAGGAGCAAGCCACATAACCCTGAGTTTGCGTCCTGCGTCCCAGGGAGGCAACCAGTGTGAACAACAAAATAAAAATAAAATAAAGATGCTTCTTCCTAACCTTTTCCTGCCTGCCTGCCTTTTCATCTTCATTCTTACCTGCACATTTCCTTTTTTACAAAAAATTGAAATTACCATTATATGCTCTCATGCTGCTTCCACCCCCACCCCATACAATCACTCGTAAATTCACCAGCAACTTGGTCTAACATATTTGGAATCAAATAGTTAGACATAACAGATTAACATGACTGTTTTTTTAAGGAATCTAATTGGTGGTATGGAAAAATTCTAGATAATCCTTATGATATTTGAAATCTGCTCTGCCATTCATTCTTAAGGGTCTTTAGGTATCTTTGACCCTTCTCATAGGAAATCTCCAGTATTTGAAGTTACAGTCTGATGAAATTTTAGGCTGAATATTTCATCCTAAGAATGCTTATATAACCCAGTCACACACAGAATGGGAAAGTCAGACAAAGTATGAGAGTTAGTGCACTCACCTACCTTGCAGTGTTATTTATAGGCATATTCCTTTTCTCTCTAAAAACAAAATGTGGTATTTGCCAATTAGCTTTGTAAACCTCCTAGGGAGGGGATTAATAAGGCTCTATCTAAAGTAACTGTCAGAATTACCATAACCAAAAGCAAGACCTTCTGTAACTTGCAGTTTAATTATTGTAAAACAAACTCTGGGGTCCTGTTCGATCTCTAAAGAAATCATAACAACTATTTAATCTCTTTTAAAGGAATGAAAAGAAGAGGTCTCAAGGAAGTAGCAGGCAGAAAGCCCATTCTACTTTCCTTCAGGAATGTCTTTCATTTCCACTGAGCCTTATGAAGTCTTAACTTTTCCAGTCTAGCTCAAGTCCCATTGCACAAAAGATAGCTTCCCTGACTGCTCCAACCAAATCACTCTCATTCTTCGCGGAATTCCTACAGCATCTTGCATCTATCTTAATGAATTCCTTCACTGTTTCGCTTTTGCTATTGAATTATTAGACTATTAATTTCATGTGTGTTGAGATCACACTTTTTCTATGCTGCTTATAATAATTAAGTCAACGCTGAGAACATATTGGCTACTTAAAAGAATATTGTTGCCCAATTCAGTATTTAACAGATAGCAAGGTAGGCGACATTTTAATTTTGAGCATTTTCCAGTAATGATCGTGACCGCCATCGGATCTACATAATAGATTAATTTTTTATCAAATCTTTCCTAACCTAGGTAGAGACATTTCATGTGAGATTTTTTTAGTTTTTTATTATTATTTTTCACAACTGAAACTATGAACATACCCTGGATGTATCACAGTGATTTCTTTATTAAAACTTGCTTGTAAGATAATTGGCATGTGGTGTGTCCTGGTGGAGTAGTGGTTTAGTCAGCTACCTTTTGCCAAAAGCACAGACCACATATCCAAAGGACCAGTGTTCAAGACCTGGGGCCCAGATGAAAACCAAGATGAACAACTAAAGAAAAATAAATTAACTGCTTCTTCCTCCTCTCTTTTCTGGCCTGCCTGCTTCTGTTTGTGGATGTTCACCTTCATTCCCGCTTTCAGTTTTTCTTTAAAAAAAAGAAAGATAATTGGCATGCTTTTGAGACATTCATATTGATCCCTCAGAAGCCTGAAAAATAGTTAAAAGTGCATTTTCAAGGAACAAGCATTCATGTATTACAAATGTGTATCTCTGGATACATGAAGACTACTCCTCATTTAGTAGGCAATGCTACTAACTGTTCAAATATATATATATATAGATATATATATATATATACACACACACACACACACACACACACACACACACGCACTCTGCTTTCAAAATATTTTAAGAATTTTCCAGACCTACCAAGATGTTCTCCAAGACTAATTTTGTTTTAAATAAAAGGTGCAGGCAGGAATGAAGGGGAGTAGGCAGGCAGGCAGGAAGAGAGTGGAGGTAGAAAAATTTTTATTTATTTTATCTTGTTGTTCATCTGAATTGTTGCCCACCACTGACCCTGCCCTGGGTCTTGAACTCTGATCCTTGGGATATATATGAACTGCACTCACCCTGGAGAGGTGGGCTTAGCCTCTAGGCTACTTGAGCATGCTTAATATTTCAAGGATGAATGAAATCCATATAACCACGTTTAATTTTAAAATATATTCATGTCCTTATTTGGATTTTATCATATAAACTGCATTTTAACAAGCTGTAACGAGTTGAACAAAAAGAAGCCTCCAAGAACCTAAAATACTACAACGTCGAATAGAATTATCATATACACAATAAGATGAAAAAAAATAGACCGTTTCCTGGAAATGACCTGACTAATTAAGAAGAAATTAATTAAAGTAGCATGGTACAAAATTACACATTTAAACACTGAGAAAACAATTAGGTAGAATAAAATGATTTAGTATTAAATTGATCAAGAATATTTCTTCTGTTTTTATATATAATGGTTGTGTAGTAAAATGACATTTTAATAGACTGCAAAGAGGAGGTTTTAAAATGAATAAAAAGGAACAAGAATATTTCAGGGAAAAAAACTCAAACTATGTGCACACAATAAATCGTGAGCTGAACTGGAGAGAGTGTTGAGCAGAGCTAAAAGAGAAAGAACAAAGAAAGGAGAGTGTGCTTGAAAGGAAGAAAGAAAGGGAGGCCAGACAGAGATAAAACCCAAGGGGGACATTGCAGTATCCCGTGACAAAGGAGTACAGGAACAAGAACTGGTTTCCAAAATTTTGTGATAATTATTTTGAGTTCTTACAAACACACAACGGATTGAAAATGGCTGCCCATTTTGAGGGTGTTAACTTCTGTGATCTACTATATATGATGATATGTTTTATTTTTACAAGAATAGAATGATAAACTAATTATTAGTTCAACATTTACTGAATTCCTCCTTCAGATGTGCTGTTAAGATGGATTCTAGAACCTAAAACCTACCTATAAGCTTCTGAACTGCACCCTGAAGAGTATCCCTTTTTTATGCAGATAGAAAAACTATCTCTTTGAGTTGCTTTGTGAATGATCCTATAGGGTTAAAGATCAGAAAGAAATGCAGCTTGAATGGAGCTTTGAGCCTCAGGCTCTTTTCTTCCAGCAAAATACTAACATTTGAAAAGGCCTTTTAGACTGTAGCCAACACAAAGGTAGCTTACTTATATCAGAATGCCTATCTTAATAGCATACCTTAAAATGAAGTTCTGCCTGAATTGTATTGTTGAGTTTGTTAAACAGGAAGCACGACTAACATCCAAATAGGTGCTTCTTGTGTTTGGTGCACCTTTAATCTGCTGGAGAATACCAAGGTAATGAGAAATAGTGCCAGCCCCTGCACACCCTGCACTATGAAACAGTTAACAAAAAATGCTTGCTGAAGTCTGACAGCCTCAGTGTTAGCAATGAACAAAGATGTCAGTTAAAGTAAAGCTTCTATGCCAGTTTTTGGTAATATAAGCAACAGGAAAGTATAAGTAACATTGCATAGGGCTCTTACTCTTTTGACTTGTTTTAAATTCTAAAACTTAAAAAATAAACCAAAAAAAAAAAAAAATAAGCTAAAAGCATTTCTTCCTTGTCTCTCTTTTGCCTGCCTGCCTCTGCTCGACTTCATTCCTGCCTGTACCTTTCTTTAAAAAAAAAATAAAATAAAATAAATTAGGTGGAAAATGGAACTACTATATTTAGTATATCTATTTATTTCAGCAACAAACTGAATTTATTTGGAAGCAGCAGCAAAAAGACAATTTGAAAAGTTCAGTCTCATGATCAGACATCCTCGCACTTTCCAATAACAAAAGCCAGCACCCTGTTACATAACTTTTAGAGGTGCTGTTAATAGGCAAAGAGGACTTCCTTCTTGCTGCTGGAGCAGGTAAGCAGGTCACTTCCCATCGGAGATACAAGGCATGTTGGGTCCTGTAGTTTGCTGATTCCAAATGCTCATGGTAAATCTCTTCCAGTACCCTGAACCCATTTAAATAGGGTTTGTGTATATTAATTTCCAGAAAATCAGACCAAACCTTGGGCCATTTATGGAAAGTCAGAAATCTTATTTTGGAGCTTCCTGTGAATGAGACTAGCAGTGCACTGAATGGTGAGTCCAGCACTCACATGCTGAAATCAGTATTTTTGTGCCTAACCCAATACGAAATCTCTCCCAACACACATTCCATATTTCTCAAAATGCAATGGCCCCCTCATTTCTTTTTCACCTTCCTGTGCCTTTCATAAGTTCTTCCAGGTAGTTAATCATTAATTAATATTTAAAGAGGCTTTTTTCCCAGTGCCAAGTCCTTCTAGCTAGTCTAACCTTCAGGCAGTATAGAAACAATCCCCACCCCCACCCCGCTCCCCAACCCCAACTACTTCCCATTTAAGAAGACCTGGCACTAACTACAGGTTAATTTCTCCAAGGAAATTCATAATAGTAGACGAAGTGGGGGTTCTTTCACAAGAGTATTCCATTTCACTTTCCAGGCCACTCTTAATTTAGCATTTTTTTTTCCTAGGGCATGTAAAATGGAATGCAATGAACCAATTTCAAATTCTTTAAAAAAAAAACTCCGCTCATATTTCCTGAATAAAATGATTGCGACTGGAACAGGGTAATTACGACTGGGAAGGGCTTAGACTTTTCTCTTTCACAGTGGTGTCCTGAAAGACAATCTCTTGAACAGACCCTGGAGAAGCCTTCGACCTCTGACCCTCAAAGCGGATTTGGGACCTGGAGTGAGCCTTCGGAAGGATTAGAATGCAGATAAGAAGGGGAACCCTTCCCGCGTATTGAGAAAGAGCTCAGTTATGACATTCTGAAGGCAATCTCGTGGGCAAAGAAGAAAAAGTACCCTGGGAAGCAGAGGGGCATAGCTGCAAGTTTGATGCCTTGAAATGAGGCTGATGTGATTTGCTATCCATTCCCAGTGAATCCAGTGGAACTTAATTACTACCACCATCCCTTCCCACCTCCACCCCTTACCCCTTTCCGAATGAACAAACACATCGGAGAGGTGATTTGGGTCAGCAAGATACTTGGCAAGAAATCAAATGCATGAGAGCCCCATCCAGTCCATATTTCCCTTGACCTCGTAAAGAAAGGGAAGACACCCTGTGTTTTCCCTTCTGCGTCACTTTGAGCCTGGACTGATAGCCAGGAGGAGGTTCTCTGCACGATTACGGAGAGAAACTGTACCCTCCACAGACTTCGAACTGGGGCTTAGTGCCTTGCAAACTCTGGTTCCCGACATTGCCATCTTTTCATTTATCCCACAAGATGTGTTTTGCACATATGCTCCGAGCTTGTGGATTTATAATCTCTTCTTGGCCAGGGACGGGGAGAAACAGGCGTAGGAGACCAGGTCTTCGAGCCTAGCATTGGAGTTACAGTCCCCATCCCTTCGGGGCGCCCATCCCGCTGCTTATTCTTGCAGCTCCCCACCCAGTTGATGTGACAGGCTGGAGGCCCAATCGCTTTCCCGGTTCCCAGGCCGACAGTTTAGCACCACCCGAGCCAATGGCTGCAGCCGAGGGGCGGAGGGGGCTGGCTGGAGAGGAGGGAGCGCTGGCTTTAGAACCGCAGCCGCAAAGATTCCGAGAGGCAGAAGTTGTCTGAGTGCGTCGGCTGGAGGCGGTCGGGCTAGACCCGGAGCTCCGCGACTTTCCGGTAAGTGCTTTGCAGGCAGCGGCGGGCGTGCGGGGAGCGGGTTCCCGGGCGGGAGGGTGGGGGGGGGGTTCGGAGGAGCGCATCTCCCGGGACTCGGCGGCAAAGTGCCTCGTTGGGGGGATGGGGGGGAGGGGATGCAGGAATTTCTGTGTATCCTTTTGGCGACGAGGCGGTCGTTGGCTTTTAGGATGGGTGGGAGTGGCAGAGTGTCCCCCACCACCGCCCGCCACAGACAAGGTCTCTGCTCTCAACTAGAGAGCGGGTGCTTTCTCACTAGTTGCTCTTAACTTGTCGCCAACCTTGGGCTGGAGTCCCGAATGCCAACCCTTGGACCTTCTCCCCTTTCTCGGCTGCGGCCCCGAAGTGAAAACCAAGCGCCCAACTTCCCTCTGTCGTCCTTCTTCTGCTACTGCCACCCCACCTCGTCCCAACCCCCTCCAGCTCCCGGACTCTGGAAATCCCGGAGCCGGCCGCCTGCGACGCTTCCAGCCCCCACTCGCCTGCCTCGGGGCGACCTCGCGGGCACCCGCGGCCCCGGGAAGAAACGAAGCTGCGTTTGCCTGCCTGCTGTCTGCTTCCCTTGCCCGAGCCAGGCAGCGTCGCGATCGCTGCGCGTCTCCCTATGAGTAAGCACTTTTCTCCTCTCGGTAGCCGAACATCTCCAGGCTTGGAGGGCAGTACCTTTCCGTTTTCCTCTCCCCTCCACCCGGCGCGGTCGGTCCGCTCCCTTCTCAGCTCCGCTCCTCCTACCGCCCGCTCCGAGCGCGCGATCGCGGCTGCAGCCGCTGGGACTTCTCCGGGAGACACCCCGTGGGGCGCTGGGGGTGGGATACCACACCCCCAACCCACTCCCGCTGCACTTGCGGGTGTTTACTTTTCTCAGCCCGCAGGACTTAGGCGCTCTAATGAGAGGCTGGGGGACGCGGACCACCCCCGCCCTGGCTCCTCGCCAGCCCCCAAGTTGCCGCTGCCTCTGCTACTGCCCTTGCTGCTAGTGCGCTGGCCCCTCTGACCGCCAGCTTCCAGATCGGGAGACGGTCCAGCCAGGGCGGAGGACCCGGGTCACGCTATCTGACACTTGATCTGCGCGCGGCTTCTTGCTCCTCACCTCATCTGCTCAGTATCCCTGGTGGTGCAGAAGGGTGAGCGTAGTAGAACTAGTGAGCTCGCTGGGTTGGAGAAGCCTCGCCTTTTAGGATCAGACGGGATACTGGGGGAGCCCGACCAGTTAGGAGGGCTGGGGATGGGAGTCTGACTGTCCGCACCGGGGTAGAAAAGAGAAAACGGAGGTGAAATTGAAACGCTGTGAGAGGTAAGCGCTTAGTTCACTTTACTGGATTAAACAGTGCATTCGGGGCCATAAAGTTGGTCCTGGAGATGCAGTATTCCGTGCATTCCAACAAAGTGGCCATCCCCATTGGCATCACGCGCCCCACGTCTCTGATGACCCCGGCGTAATGCTCACTTGACTTCTTTTGACTTTACAATGGGATGTGATGGCTGAAACCCATATTCCTAAAATTATCTCCAGAAAACAAAGGGTGGTGGTAGGGGAGGGCTGAACCTAGTTTCTACTGAGATTTGGATGAGGGCACAGAAAGGGAATTTGGCGTTCAGAATTTATTCAAAATAAAAACGGGAGCTGTTTTTTCAAAATAAGGACTTGAAATATTAGTTTTGGGACATAAACCTCTCTTGTGGCCCTTCAATCTAACTATGACATCCTTAAATCAAAAAAAAAATTTTCCTCCAAATCATTTTCTGTGAAAATCGTCCTTTTCTTCATGCCCCATTTCAACCCTAGATGGTAGATTTGAAGCCATGTATCATAAGACAGTGTTTTTTACAAAATTAAGATTTCCTCCATATCTCTGCATCTGCTTGCAGGTGGTATGGGATGTCTTGTTTGTGATTTGGAATTAATTGGATCCTATATCAGGCATAAACATGGTGGAACAACCCCCATTTTGACCAATATCTGCCCATGGGGCCCAAGTTTAGGTGGTTATTGGAAAGAATGTGGCAGTTTTGCTATTCAGATTATATGCTACAAAGTATAAAGATAGGCGGAGACGTCTCAGAGATCAGAAGTTGAAAAGCTTTACCTACCAAAATGGATCCAGTTGGTACATATCCAGCCTTGAAAACAACTAGGGCAGCTAAAAATGAAACTGGGAACATATAATAGATTTGGATTTTGTAGGCTTTAGCCCAAAACTCTGTCTCCTGTAGCAACCTCTGAATGACTTTAGCTCTCCATTTCCCTGCTGGGCATGGGTTTATGAGCCTAAAACCTAGAAATGCTTTAAAGCACACAGTTCTGACCCCAGACTAGCGGAGAGTGGATTTAACCTGCATCTGAATTAGTTGGCATTAACTACACTGGTAGATAGACCCCCCTAGTGGAAGTGAGGTGATAATATAATTTCGGATTGAACTCAATACATTTTAACCTATAAAAAAAAGGGGTGAAGTTACACCTATTCAACAGGTTAGAGTGGTAAGCTCTGAAAAATGTTGACACGTATCAAAACAGGCTCTCGGCACAGGGCATTTCATTGTTTTGGGATAACCACTCATTGAAATGTAGTGGCTTCATTTTTTTGTGGTATGATCTAATGATATAACAGCTATCCGTTTTTAGTTCATGAGACCTTTGGTTAAAATTATGGCTTAAAAATGTTTTAAAAACTGTCAAATCATGAAGTGTCAGACTCGAGAGAAGGCCCAATAATAACTAGGGTCAATTTATTGTGATTCTGGAGGTAAGGTCGTTTTAAAAAATTCTGTATGTTTAAAGTAGCAAATTTACCATTTTCTTTGCACTGAAAGACAAATAATAGTGAGTATAAACTGTTTTAGGGATAAAAAACATCGTTGTTAAATGGAAAGTGAAATACTAAGGGGGAGGTATGTTGGACTTCAAAAGAAAGAGATTCTAGACATGGCTCTGTCACTGACGCATAGTTTGACCTTTAGAAAATCACTTAAAATTATTATATTTATAACTAGCATTGAGTACAGATATGTACCAGACACCATGCGTTTTCTCATTCGTAAAATAATGGCATAGCTCAAGGTTTTTGGTTTGCCGGAATTGGTTTTGTTTTTTTTTTTTTTCAAATAGCTGTGGTCTGGCTTATTTCAGTTCCATTTATCACTTGACTTTTCAAATTTTAATTCACCTGTATTGAACCAAGTTAAATAGGTTCTTGGCAAATTGGTGATTATTCAGGAAAATGATCCTCAGTGGCTTATTCTATGAGTAATGTTCATTCTTTAAAATATAGAGGTACCATTTATATCATTCCTTAAGAAAGATTTTTGGTGCATTAAACCTATTTGGATAATGAGAAAGCTGAATTTTTCTTAACAGTTTAGAAATTTGCTTAATGATAAGGAGATAGTGTTGTTTCTTGGAAAAAGTATTGAGTGAGGGAGCTCTTGGGTCTTTTAAGTTCTCTACAGTTTGGACAGATAAGCCAAAATTTTTTTTTTTTTTTTAGGAATCGTGCAGACAGGAATGAAAAAAGGCTAGTAGGCAGGCAAGAAGAGAGGCTGAAGAAGCACTTTATTTTTATTTAGTTGTTCACGTTGGTTAAACCACGGAAGTCCTCTGTTCATGTCTGGATTTTACTTTATTTGTAAGCCATCTGTTTCCAATCTGTATGTCCCACAGGCATGTTGAAAGGATAATTGAGCCATGTAAGCCTTGGCTCTTCAGCAGACAGGTGCTATATAAATTCAAAATACTGTAGAAGTACATCAGAGAAACACTAAAGCTCTAACAAAAGTTTTCACAAACAGTAGAATTCTCACTTAAGTCTTGCCACATTTTTACTTGTGTGTAAATGTTCTCCAGATATTCAGCTTTACAAGCAAAGGAGAAATAAAGCTAGACATAATAGAATGAAAAATAGGAGAAATGGTTGATAACAAGAGAATACAAACATATATATAATACTTAAATGTAACATATATATAATACTTATATTTTTTCCCTCGAATATTGTGTGCCAAGTAGCCGTTTAAAAGAATTAATTTTAGTTTTTCTTTTTTACTCTTCTCAAGTAGCTACTCAGTATTTCGATGTTCATTGGTACTTCTTACAACATCCACCAGCATACCATGCTTTATTGTTAGTTTTGTGATTGCTTGTTAATTGGAGGTTTTGTGTGAAATTGCTCACAAAAATCAAGTGTTTCTCCATATAATTTCACTTCAAGGGAAAACAGTCTACAGTATAGGAAATAATTTCACTTTAAGGGAAAACAGTCTACAGTATAGGAAAAGCACATCATTAAGGAGATAATATATAGATTTAAAATGAGATGTCACATTAAAACAGAAAAAGTATGAAGATAATGCAGATCTTCATTTGAAAACACTGTTGTACTAGATGACATCTGATACTTTACTTTTTATTTTTCCAATACCTCACCCTCAAAAATATTAGCTCGGAACTAATTTTCCATGTTTATTATCATCTTTCCAATTATATGATGGTCCTTAACCTCTTTCCTTCTTTGAATTATATATTTTTATTTCATTGGTTAAAATGGTAATTGATAACATCCGTTAAAATACAATTTGTAAAATGATAGTACTTAATTAAAATGGAGTAAGCAGAAAGCCCTGTGCTATACGACTCGAAGTAACCTGGTATAATATAACTAGCGTTCTGAGGAGTGGCTTTTTTTGCTAGTAGATATAGTTTTCTTCTATAAAGTCTGATCTCATGTCTACCATCTCTGATGTAAAATGTTTAATAGCAAAACACTTTTTGCAATCTTTTAACGCATTCATTGAAAGTTCAACTCTGAGAAAAATAGAAAACACAACTCAGTCACTTAAGTTGTTTTATATAGTATATATAATATGCATATTGTATTTCTATATACATAAAATTATATAGTTTCTATTTTCTCTAAAATAAAATTTGTGAGGACAGGCTAATGGTGTTGAGTAGTTATATTCTACAATATATACTTGAATTACATAGTGTCGCACCTAAATTGACATTCTGCTATTGACACTGTCTTTAATAGACAAATATAGTTAAGCTTTTTTCTATATTCACTTGCTTATATAGTCCCATTTTTGCCATTTCTTTTTGTTTTCACTGTTGAGGGGCTTGTATTTCAGTTTAGAAACAATTACCATGATAGGTGTGTCCTGGTGGAATAAGGTTAAGTCAACAGCCTCTGAAGGAGCTCAGGCCACATGCCCCCATCCCCGCTACCTGGGTTCCAGGTCTGGCAGGAAACAAGCAGTGTGAACAAATAAGTAGAAATAAAATAAAATGCTTCCTCCTCTCTCTTCCTGCCTGCTTGCACCTTTCCTTTAAAAAGAAAAGATTACCATTATAGATTGTAAAATGTTTTTTCAAAGGTAAAATGATAGGAAATCGTTCTTAGGGTATGACTTTTTGCTCTAATAGTCAATATGTATGTTTTACATGGTTTAGTTGATCTTCTCAAAAAGTACCTTAAGGAATATATACTTACGATTTTTTAAAACTTTTATTATTTCTCTTGTTTACATTGCTGTATATCTTTTATGATACTGAATTCACACCTTACTCTGTGTGTATTTCACAACTTAAGATGTTTTTAATCAGTGCTCCATAGTGGCTCAGATGCTAAGCAGTAAATTGGGGTGTGGACCTTTCCTGTAAAGTCTAAGGACCCCAGGGTGGGGAACAACCAAAAATAAATCAGTAAAAATTCTTCCTTTTTAAAAATGCTTCTTCCTCTTCTCCCTCTCTGGAAACAGTAAGGCTGATTTTAATCATTTTTCTTTGGATTAAAAAACTACAAGTTCATTGTAAAACTTAGAGGAAAACGACAAAAGGTTTTATAAAGGAGAAATGTTAAAGTACTCATACTTGCGTCACCGGTTTGTATTTTGTCTCTATTTCAATATGTAGAGAGAGCTCGATATTTTTGAAATTGGGATCATACTGTGTACAGCAGGTCCTGGAAGAAGGTCGCTTATAAAGTTGATGAGGAAAAATATCCGATTTCTAGCTCCGTGGGACTGTCTGTGTGAAGCTTACACGTTCTCCCCATGTCTTTGTGGGGTTTCTTTGGGGACTCTTGTTTCCCACCATCCCATAGATGTGCACCTGAGGTTCTTCGTATGTCTACATTGTCCCATGGTGACTGAGTGCATGCTGAAATGGAAGCATGGCCTGTCCAGGGTAACTTCCTCCTGAGCTGCTGAGATGAGCTGCCTGGAACCCTCTCTACTGGATAAGTGGAGTTGGACAATGAATGAATGAATGAATGAAAATTATTGTTTCATATTAGAAGTGATTTGGGTCTTTATGTAGAAGTTTGGTAAGGTTTTCTGACTCAGAATTTTACTCTTGTTTATGTCTATTAGCCTGTGAGCAGATTGGTTTTATTATACCTTGTTTTGCTTAAAGTCGCAATTTCCAAGAACCTATAGATGATGTTAAGTGATAACTTACCATATAATTTGCATACCATTTTCACTTATTACATTGTGAACATGTTTTCATGGAATCAGACTTTTTTGAAAATGTTTAAAATCATGCTGATATTCTACATAGTGGATATTTCTTAATGTATTGCACTAATTCGACTTGGTGGATATTTATGTTGTTGCCATGTCTTAGACATAATACTTCAGTGAATATCCTTGGGCAGAAACCATTCTGTGGATCTGATTATTTTGTTCACTATTTAGAAGAGAAATCTCAGAGATTTCTGCTTTTAAAAGATGCATTCTTTTGACCATCTCTGGAATTTAAGCATTGTCTTAAGCAAAAAGAGCCCACATTTCAAGAGTGGCACCTGCAAAACAAAACAAAACACCACTGCCCACTCAGTATAGTGTGTTATAGGTCACTCTAAACTGGAGCTGATTTAGGTAAAATATACATCTTCAGTTTTCTCTGATTCAGTTAACAGGTGCAAAGCAGGATGAAGTAGAATCCTTTGGGGTATACAATCATAGGAAGTTCTATTTTTTGAAACGGAACTGTTAATGGGGGTAGGCAGAAAGGCTTGGTTTTAAATAATGTTTAGATTTCAGACTGCTGTGTAAGTCCAGATATTCAGAGCTTACATGTGACCATAAACCTTCAGTCCTGAGAAATTTTTAACCCTGGAGTTGGTTAAGTAACAGTGTCTGCTGATAGACTTTTGAAAAATAATTGAAGAAACATCACATCATAGGTTTAAGGTGTACATCATTGTAAGTTAACATCCATATATAATTCCTTCGTTTCTCCACCACCACCCATCTAGTTTTTCCTTCCCGGTATAGTTGACTTCTTTTGCTTAATTTGCCTGCCGCCTCCACCCTTCTCTTCTTATAGCCGCTAATTTGATTTTGTAGTCTAAAAGTATTTTTGTTTGGTTTCATGCACCTATTTGCTTTTTTTCTCTATAGACCATATATGAGTGAAATCACATGTTGTCTCTCCTTCCGACTTAGGTTCCTAAGCCCTCTAGGTCCATCCATGTTGCCCAAGACATTTTAATCTCAGGTTATTGATCTCTTAAATTGCTTTGACCATAATCAAAAAACTCAGTTTTATAATTCATTCAGGTTGCTTAGATTAATAAAACTAAACAGAGGTCCAGCAGTGGTTTAAAAAAATCTAATGTTGCTGCTCAATTCATGCCTAGGTTCAGTATACGGTGACTTACCAAATTGCAAGCACTTGATGTAACGAATATTTTGTATATTTGAATGGCTTCTTATAGCTGAATATGCCTCTGTGAACTTATCCATCCTGCTATATAGACATTTGCCTGGTATTTTTCTCCTCCCATGGTTCACCAGTCTTACTAAGAGCCATATTGATCTGGCCTTGTCCTGGTGACCTGGAGAGAGTGTGGAAGGTTTTGACTGGGTAACTCACTACTACTGCCTTCTGTCTGAGTTCCATTGACTTTGCTATTTTTTATATCTTTTGTGTTGAGAAAGTTGCTCAGCTCCTTTAAACTTCAGTTTCACCACGTGGACAAAACCTGTGTTGTCCTTAAAATTAAATGAGAACATTTATAAAAGAAACTTAACCCATAAAAGGGGCGCAGTAAATGTTTTATTTATACCAGTTAATGCTTTTGGTGATCTTTTACAGGTGTCTATATTTGCCTCTTCATTTTTCAGTTCTCTAGTTCGGATCTTTTTCTTAATTATCACCATTCAAGATAAATAAGGCAGGTTTATGTTATTGTTTTATTTAACGGTGTTGTGACAGTATTGTTTTCTATTGTGAATATAGAAGATTTTAACAATGTTCCAGGTTGAATAAGCTTCATGACCTTAGCCAAGAAACCTGTTGACTATTTAATTGTTCCTTTTGCTACTCTGCTACCCAAGAATCTAATGAATCCAAAGGAAAATTGGAAGCATGACTTTTAATACATTACAGACTCTATTATAAACTGATTGCTACCAGCAAATATAGCTTAGGTCAAGTTAGGTCAAGATGCAAGGTTATAGGAAATGTTGATGCCTGATTTGGGGGAAGAGGAAAGAAAGCTTCAAGCACTTCCGGTGTTTCTACAGTAGCAAAAATGTGAATGTTATAAAGTTTGCTGTTGAAAATATAGAAGAAAGGAGAAAATAAATGATTGAAAACAAAATGCTGGAGAAAACAGAGGGTTATAAATTAAATGAATATCTTTCCAAGATGACATGTAGCTTTAGAAGGAACTGAATCCAAGCATATCAATCTTAAAAATTTATGATACTCATTACTTCCTCTAGTGGAAGTTTTTAAAAGCACGAACCAGGAAATGAAGGACACTGACACATTCAGCAAATATTTTGAGTCATTTGTGAGTCTCCAGTTTAAAGTTTCAGTTGAATCAGTTTTGCAAGTGGCTATGAATAATTAAAATGTTGTATTTTGTCTTATGGTAATTAAAACAAACATAACCAAATCCTGAAGTGTAGATAATAAAAAGTAATCAATATTGATATATATATGCTTAAAAATATAAACCAATCCATATTACTTGGTATCTTATCCTAAGTCAAATTGTTTCGGCATTAGTTGACCTGAGAAAAAAGAGCAAATTAGAATATATTTACAGGTGCCAGTAGCAGGGGAAAGACTTCCCTAGCTAGAGTAGATATGCTATAAAGATGAAGAAAAGAATGATATGCAAAGTTAATAATTGCCTTGAAATACTTAAGTATTATATAAATGAGAGGACATAAATAGACGTAAAACTCAGGAAAAATATTTTTAAAGGAGAGATGCAGGCAGGAATGAAGGCAAGTAGGCAGACAGGCAGGAAGAGAAGAAGAGGAAACACTTTATTTTTATTTAGTTGTTTATATTGTTTGCTCCTCTGCTCAGCCTTGGGTCTTGAACCTCGGACCTTGGGATGTATGTGGGACTGCTCCCAGGTGTACTAGACCACTAGGCCAGCAGGGCGCACCAGAAAAACCTGAAAAGGAGCACCAGTTCTCAAGTTTATATAGAAATAACACAAATTACAGATGGAGTAATAGTTAGCCAGGGATATTAACATGAACTGTGCTTTAATCAGCTTCTTTGTGGAATGGGTTCCTCATTCATTCAATTAAAAATGTTTAATAAAGACTGTTGGATGCTAGAGCTACAAAGTAGATGGATATGATACTCCTGCCGCCTGGTAAAAGAGAAAAACAAAAGTGATACTGGATTTCATGAACCCTAAATATAATCTTGCATGTCAAAAATGAACTTAAATGACCCTTTTTCTCAACATAAAATAATTGCTAAATTTAAACCTCGTATGAACAAAGACATTCATTTATAACCCAATATAATCAAATCTAAACTAAGAACAAATCAAATTTAAACATTGTCATTTCTTTGCAATAATTATTGCATCCTAAAAAAAAAGTACCCACCATGAGTTAATTTTACTTAAATAGAACATTGCTCAGCCTATAAATGAAGGTCAGCAGACACCAGTGTCTTGGAATAAAATAGCACTTTGGCAAGAAAATGAGCCACACCCCATTTGGTTTTTGCAAGAATAAAATTCTCTCCAGCTTCGCGCACAGCTTCTGCAACAGGTGGCCCTGCAGCTGTGGAACTATGCTTCTATGCAGAAGCACCCCAAGAAACACTGATTTCCCCATTCCTTGTCCGTGCAGCTCACAGGTTCTTCACAACAGGATTCTGCTAAGCTTTGTCTGACTGAGGGATAATATAGGCTGACCATACGCGGCATTTTAAGCAGGACAATACTGTATTTTCATAATTCCTGACCATCAGTTTTGTCCCATTTTTAATAAATTAGGACTGTCTACGAAGTGGGTAAAAGAGGGGCAGTGGACTTCCCCTGTGCTTAGTTTATCGAGGAGGCCCAAAATCTCTGTCCCATTTTTGTCTCATGGAAATGTCGTTAGCCTGGGATCATAGCAAGTATCTAGGGGTATAGATGGCCCCTTACTTTCCTGTCTTGACCTTCTTGATAGTTATAGACTTTAAAATGAGCAGGAAAACCCTGGATTCAAACTTGGGTCATTGTCTCATCTTGGTGGGGCAGGATGAAAGGAAGGTCCTATGCCATACTTGGTTGTCTTCCAAGACTGAATTCCTGCCATGTGCCAGGGAAGCAACTGTGCCTCTAGGAAGAACAGACAGTATACCCAGAGAGGAAGCCCCATTCCCCTGCTTCTTTGACAGCTCACCTGGCACACAGCAAGGTCCCCTTGTACACAGCTGGAAGAGTGAAAAAGAAATGGCCATGAATGAACCCTGCTGATAAAGATGAAACTGTAAGAACCTACTCAGCAGATCAGGCATGCTCATTCCACAGAATGAACTCTGTAATCATGAGAATCTGTAAGGAGATGAAGAAATGACTTCTCGATTTGCTTTCGGGCAAGTTTTTGCAGATATAATTCACATTCCATACCATCCATTGTGATACTGTCATCTGTAAAGAATACATAGCCTGTCTTCCACCCCATTGTTGGCACAGAGCTCCTAAACAAACAAACAAACAAACAAACCACCTTTGGCATGAGGGTGATACACCCAAGAGTAGCCCACTGGTGGTCTGGAGTTATTTCAGTCCCAGCTCTCACCTTCAGGGAGGGCAGGGTAGGGGAAGCCAGAGATTGAATCATTTGCCACTGGCCAGTGACTTGCTCAGCCTTGCTTAGGTGATAGAGCCTCCACAAAAAGGGCTGGAGGGTTGGTTCTGGGAGAGTGTCCCTGGAGCTGGCATGGAAGTGCTGAACCCTTTCCCCTACTTTTCCTTGTGCATTGTTTGTCTCTTCTATCTGGCTATTCCTGAATTCTATCCTTTTATCATAAACCAGTAATCCAGGAAGTTAATTGTTTCTCTGAGTTCTGTGAGCTGCTCTAGCAAATTCATCAAACCCAAGGTGGAGACGAGGGGCGGGTGGGGACACCTGATTTATAACCAGTTGATCACAAGTACAGGTTAATAAGCTGAACTCGAGACTGGCAGTAGAAGTCCAAAGACGGAGTTGTTGAAATCTCCAATCTGTAGCCTGTGGTCACAGTTGCAGGTAAAACCAAGGCTTATGACTGGCATTTGAAATATGTGTGGTGGGGGAGACGGCAGTTTTGGACTGAGCCCTTAACTTGTGGAATTTGATGCTATCTCTGGGTAGATGGTATTAGAATTGAGTTAAATTGCATAATTCGTTTCTGTGAGCATTGTTTGGTGGTGTGCGTGGAATCCCCTCCTCCATATTGGAAAATTGGTGTCCGAGCACCCGTTTTGGATTTCAGCATATTCACAGATTTGTGTAATCACTACAATGTTCGACCAATTTTCATCACCTCAGAAAGAATCCCTCTTCTCTCTTTTCTTTCTATTTACATTGCTATATGCTGCTTAGGATATTGCATTTGCACCTCAGTCTAGGGATTTTGCACTACACCCTCTAGAGAGGTGTGCATTCAGCTCTTCTGTCTGCTTTCTGAGTGAGTCGTTTGCTTTTTCATTAGCTTTACCTAGTTGGAGGTCAGTCTTTTATCTGATGTACATTGTGCGAGTATCTTCTCTCATTCAGGGAGATACCTTTTTCGGGTGGTTTCTTTCACTGTTCAGAAACTTTTTAGTGTGATGTAGCCCCAGTTAAATTTTGCTTTAGTGAATTTGGCCATAAATATCACTTCCTCAGACACATCTTCAAGACTGATATCTTAGACTGAAAACTCTTTACTCTTAAGACATCCCTCTCCCCAACCACCTATCTCCCCAACAAGTTACCTCTCAGTAACCAATCATCTTTTTCCTGTCTGTATGGATTTACATATTCTGAATTTTCATATCAATAAAACAGGTCATGTGTACTCTATTATGAGTTGCTTCTTTCACTTTGCATACTGTTTCCAGAGTTCCTTCAGACTATAGCTTGCATCAGTCATGTTATTGTGGCTGAATAATATACCATTGGAGGGATCTACATTTTATTTAGTCATTCTTGTATTGATGGATATTGGGGTTGTTCCCACATTTTGGCTATTATGAATAATGGGGCATATTAATATTAAATGTCTAACCACTGGTCTACTAATGAATTCAGAGTTGGTATGAAAACACATTTTTTTGATCACTGTTACGTTGTTAATGTAAATACGTGCTTTCATTGAGCAGTATTGATTTTTACATTTAAATGTAGGTGATTTTTTTGTTTCATGATGCTTACTAGGTTTTTATTAAATTATTTACGTATATTTTTCTTCATAGCATTTTTATTTGAAGAATGCAAAATTCTGTAGAAATTGTATGATCATCTTTTCTAAATCTGACTGTATACAAGATGGTTACAGAATTCCTTTTGAAACAAATTATTGAGCATCTGCTATAAGGAGAAAAGGTAAGCAGTATTAAGAAGTGCAGATGTCAATGATAAATGCTTTGAAACAATGATTTCATTCAACATAAAGGATAATTGAGCATATCTGACATCAATTATTAGTATTTACTTTTCAAATATGAAATTCAGTTGCTAAAAAGAAAGGAAACTCTCATTTCCCCTTCGTAGGAATGACCACTAGTACTGGTTTTTTGTATATCCATCCTGAATAATACTGAGTAAGTACATTTACAACTTGCTATTATAAGAAGATTTTGGTGTTTTACATTTAGGAAGCATGGCATTAAGTTTAATGGAATCTTTACCTCTTAACTTCTTAGGGGTTAATATGAGAATGGAGGGTTATCAATGGATGTTAAAAAGAATCACGTTCAGTTTCCTGATGAGAACTTTTCTTTCAAGAACCCTTCACCACAGATTCACTTGGATGACATCAAGTCATTATAATGAATGATTCCTAGAACTCAGCTCTTCATTATGCTCTGAATTCAGTCCCACAGAGACATACCTAGTTACCCTGCTCTCATGGGCAGTTACCACCTTGCATACCCATCAGAAAGGATAGGCTTCCTTGAAAGAGGAAGGTTGTGTAGACCAGCTAAATCAAGACGCAATTTCCAGAAGACCCATTTAGACTTCCTATATAATTACTTTTACTATACAATGATAATGTGCTAGAGAAAATTAAAGTAAGATTGAGGGTAGAAAAAGTGAGAAGGATATTGCCATTTCAAGTTGTGTTGTTTCACTGAAAGGAAGATATTTGAGGGAAGACATGAAGTTAGATCAAAGAGCGAGCCATGTGAATATCTGAGAAAAGTCCCTTGAACAAGATAAAAATGTCTAATAACAGGTGTCTAAATTGTCATGCACTGATGAATTTTAGCCCTGAAATTCTCCTTTATATTAGGTTGTTTTTTAATTTGTTTTTGTTTTTAAAGAGAAAATCTTTTACATAGGTCAAATACCCTAGTGAAATCATGAATTGGCCAAATACACTAAAGATATTATGTTAGTAGTTATATCAATAATGATTTGGAAAGATTAGTGGGGATAATGTTTATAACAGGATGTGGAATTAAATTTTCTTCCTTTTCCTCCATTGATTAAATTATACTATAATCTGTGTTTAATTTAGAATGTAATTTGTAAAATTTTTCACTTTTCAATAATGGGAGACCTGTACTTATAAGAAATAACAGAGCTATCCTGTGCACTCTTTACCAGCTCTACCAGCTCTCCCCATTGGTAACTTCCTATAAGACTGTAAGTCTGTATGTACAGTATTAAAACAAAGATATTGACATTGCTAGTCAAGATGCCGAACAGTTTGGTCATGACTTAGAAGCTCATTTGCTACCTTTTATAACAACACGCACCTTCTTTCCCCCTCTCCCATCATTACCCCTGGAAACACTAATCTGCTTTCCATTTCTATCATTTTATTTTATTTCAAATATATAAATGGTATCATAGGGTATGTAACCTTTTAAGGATTGACTTTTTCACTCAGCATAATTCTCAGGCGATTCATCTGCATTGTGTGTATCAATATCTGTTTCCTTTTTATTGCTGGGTAGTATTACGTGGTGTAGATGTACTACAGTTTGTAGTCATACTGTTAAGGATGTCTCAGTCATTATGAGTTTTGGCTATTGAAAATAAAACTGCTATAAACATTTATGCACAGGTTTTTGAGTGAATGCAAATTTTCATTTCTCTGGGATTCATGCCCACACCGTGCAACCGCTGAGTCATATGAGATTTGCATGCTTAGTTTTATAAGAAACTGCCAGAATGTTTTCCATATTGACTACCATTTTGTGCTGTCACTGGTATGAGTGATCCTGTGTTTCACATCCTTGCCAGCATTTGGTATTGTCACTGTGTTTTTATTTTAACCATTCTGGTAGGTGCGTAGTATTATCTTTCTGTGGTTGAATTTTACATTTCCCAACGCTTACTAGTGACTATCTCTTCCTGTGTTGTTTGTTTCTCATATGTATATACTCTTTGTGTAAAGTCCAGTTGTGTTGTGTTTTGGGGTTGTTTTTCTGACCTATTTTCTAACTGGATTTTTTTCTACACATTTGAGTTTTGAGAAGTCTTTTTCTGTTCTAGGTAGTCACCCTTTGTCAGACCTGCGGTTTATAACTACTTTCTGTTGATAGTGAAAGAGTGTTTGTTTGCCCCCAGTAATTCCAAACACCATGACACCAGTTTTTGCAAAAGGGAACAAGCCTTATTACAGGCCAGCCAACTAGGGGATTGGAGCACTTTGCTTAGCTGGGCCTTCCCAGCCAAAATTAGCTCGGGAGCTGTACAGTGGAGCACAGGAAGGAAGTCGGAAAGTAATCCTAGCATAAAGGAAAGGAGGGTGAGGCTTCAGGTAAGTAGGCACTCTACTTAGTCTGAGCGTGGCTTCTTCCTACATTTTCATAAATTGCTTATGTGAATTGAAGGGACGTTTCTAATATGTTTCCCGTGGTAGTTTTCATAAGGTTAGTTTCAGTCAGAGCTTGGAATCAGTGCTCTAGGCATGGATACACTCCCCCCTGCCTTATCTGGTCTTACTCCCCTTCTGGAATCTTGGAATCTGGGAATTACTGAGCTTGAGCAGAGACCTTCACCAACAGCTTATCTGATTCTCCTCTGGCCACTTGGAAAATAAAACTAAAGAATGTGAAGTAAATCTTAGGAAGTGAATCTGTTTGGTTTACTACCTCTGACTGGCAATAGTGTCATGTCTAAGATTGCTTCACCAAACCTGGTTCCTGAAGAATTGCTCAAATTTTTTTCCTGAAGTTTTATAGGTGTTAGCAAAATAAAATAAATCACATCGCGCTTTCTTCTTTTCTGCCATGTAAAACCCAAGGACCCAGATTCGCATCCCAGGACTGGTGTGTTAAAACAAAATAAAATAAATCAATGAAGTTTTATGGTGCTATCTTTCACATTTAAATCTGTGACTGAGTTAATTCTTGTGTAAAGGTATAAAGTTTAGGTCAAAATTCTTTCTTTTCCTATGGTTGGCCAATTGCTCCAGCATCATTCCTTCACTGAAAGTGCTTTTGCGCCCACTTCAAATATCATTTGACCATATAGTAAGTGCTCACTTAACATCTTCTATAGCTTCATGGCAACTTCACCTTAAAGTAAAACAACATATAACAAATCAATGTTGCCAGAGCCTAACTGAGATAAAAGAGACGTTGCTACCACTTATTTCTGGTGACAAAAATATCACCAAACATCTAAACAAAGACGCAAACACTTCTCATATTAAGCAGTCATTTGCGTTCATTCTTCATTTTCTAACTCACTTATTCTAGTTCAGGGTCGTGGGTGGCAACAGCTCAGGGCACAAGGTGGAAGCCACTCCTGGGTTAGGACACCCTTGCATCACAGGACTCATTCATATACACCCACACTCACTCACACTGGGGCAGTGTAGATAGGCCAATGACAAGCACGTCTTTGGAATGTGAGAGGAAAACAGAGTCCCCAGGAAAGCCCACGCAGGTATGGGGAGAACTTGCAAGCTTTACCTAGACTTAGATGTTTTTTTCTTATCTACGTTAAAACGAAACAGCATTGAATGAAAGTGCATTATTTGAGGACATGCTGTATTTGTGTAGGTCTATTTATGAGCTCTCTGGTCTGTTTCATTGTTTCGTGCCTATCGCTCTGCCAATAAATGCTACACGATCTTGATTGCTGTAGCTATAAGGTAGGACTCATCACTAGGCAGTGATGATCTGCCCACTTTATTTTTCAATATGTTTTACCTCTGGTAAGACCTGTTAATTTCGGTATCAATTTCTACTCTAAGCTTGTCTATTACTACAAAAGACGTTGCTAGGATGTTGATAGGAATTAAATTACTGAATTAGTTTTTTGAGATTATGTATAATACTAATCAAATGGGAAATGGTCATTCCGTTAAGGAAGACAATTTAGTTTTTTTCCTGTAATTTCATGCTAGCTTTTATTTTCTAAACCAGTGCCTATTTTTAGAATGTTTAGATCATTGAGTATTAATCAGTTATTTTTCTGTAAATAGAACTTACATGTCTCTTTAACATTTTTTTGAATTGGTACAACCTGGTGGCCTAGAAGATAAGGCCTCCGGACATAGTCCACTTACATCCCAAGGACCCAGGTTCAAGATCCGGGACCGGTGGGAACAATCAAGATGAACCGCTAAATAAACTAAATGGATGCGTCTTCCTCCTTTCTCTTCCTGATCGACTGCTTCCCTTCATTCCTGCTTGCGCCTTTCCTTTAAAAACAACAACAATTTAAAATTGAGGTAGAGTTGACACAACATTAGTTTCGGACATCAACACATAATGTGTTGTTACGTGTATGTATTGTAAAATGATCACAGTAATTCTAGAGTAATATCTGTCACCATACATAGCTAGAATTTTTTTTTCTTGTGATAAGAATGTTTAAGGTCTGCTTTCTGTAACTTTCAAATAGGCAATGTAATATTCTTAACTATAGTCATCCTGCTGTACATGATATCTCCATGGCTTATTTATTGTAAACACAACACTTGGTCCCCTTCCCCTACCTCCCAACCCCTGCCTCTGGAAGCCACCTATCTTTTCTTTGTATCTCTCACTTCGTAGGTTGTGAGTGTGTGTGTGTGTGTGTGTGTGTTTAGATTCCACATATAAGTGATATGATACAGGATCATTGTCTTTCTCTGACTTATCTCATGTACCATATTGCCCTTAAGGTCTATTCATGTTGTCACACATGGCAAGATTTCATTCTTCTCTATGGTTTAATACTATTCATGTGTGTGTGCATGCCAGCCATTCCTTTATCCATCAGTGGACACAGGTTGTGTCCATGTCATACCTATTGTAAATAATGCTACATTGAAGATGTGGGTGCTTATATCTTTTCAAGTTAGCATTTTCATTTTCTTTGGATAAATACCCAGAATTGGAATCACCAGAACATATGATACTTGTATTTTTAAGTTTTTGAGGGAGGCTCCCTACAGTTTTCTTTGTTGGTTGCACCAATTTGCATTCCCATCGACAGTGCCCCTGGCTTCCCTTTTCTGCATATTTTTCTCACTACTTTTTATTTCTTGTCTTTTTGAAAATAGCCATTCTGACAGATGTGAAGTGATAGCCCATTCTGGTTTTTTTTAAAAAACAAAACAAAACAATACATTTTCTGAAGTAACTTTGGCTTATAACATATAGATTTCAGATATATAGCATCATATCTTGACAACTATATATGCTACATTATGATCCAGACCAAAAGCCTAGTTTCCATCCACCACCATACAACTGATACCCTTTACTCGATTCATCCACCTTCCACCCCCTTCCTCTCAGGTAACACCATTTTGTTCTCATAATCTAGAGATTGTTTTTCTTTGGTTCACTGTGCTTTTGATTTGCCTTTTCCTGATGATTAGTGATGTCAGACTTTCCTTTAAAGGAAAGATGGAAGCAAGGAAAAGAGGAAGAAGCATTTATTTATTGTTCCCCCTGTCCCATAGTCCTTCACCAATGTTGAAAATTTTTTCATGTACCTTTTAGCTAGCTGTATATATACACCTTTAGGGAAATATCTATTTGCATCTTATGCCCATTTTTAATTTGATTGAGGTTTGTTTTGCTCTCAAATTGTATGAGTTTTTTAGTATAGTTTGAATATTAACCCTTTATCAGATGTATAATTTGCAAATTTTTCTCCAATTCAGTACGTTGCTTGTTTATTTGTTGATGGTTTCCTTTCCTGTGTGGAAGCTTTTTAGTTTGATTTAGTCCCAGTTTGTTTATTTTTTGCTTTTGTTGCTTTTCCTTTTGATGTCAATTTTTAAATAGTCATTGCTAAGACCAGTGTCAAGGAGCTCACTGCTTTTCTTCTAGGAATTTATGGTTCAGGAAGTTAGATCTCTAATCCATTGAGTTGAATTTTATGTCCAGTTTCATTTTTATGCATGTGACTGTCCACTTTTCCCACCACCATTTATTTAAGAGACTATTCTTTCTCCAATTGTATATTCTTATCTCCTTTGTCCTTTTAATTGAACATATAAATATACATGTGGGTTTATTTCTGGGCTCTCTATTTTGTCCCACTGGTATATGTGTCAGTTTCTGTATAAACACTATATTGTTTTGATTGCTACAGCTTTGTAACGTAGCTTGAAATCAGAGCACGCGATACCTCCAGTTCTTCTTTCTCAAGTTTGATTTGTCTATTAAAGGTCTTTGGTGATTCTATACAAATTTTAGAATTGTGTGAAAATGGCATTGGAATTTTAATAAGAATTGCATTGAATCTGTAGATTGTTTTGAGAATTATAGATATTTTGACAGTGTTAATTCTTCCAACAGGTGAGCCTGGAGTGTTATTTGTATCTTCGTCAGTTTCTTTCATCTATGTCATAAAAATAGTTTTCAGTCTACAGGTCTTTCATTTCCTTGGTTAAATTTATTCTGAGGTCTTTTATTCTTTTTAATGTAATTATAGATGGGATTGTTTTCTCATTCCCTCTTTCTGATGGTTCATTATTAGTATATAGAAATGCAACCGATTTTTTGTGTACTGATTTTGTATCTTACAACTTCACTGAATTAGTTTATAGTGCTAACAGATTTTTGGTGATGTCTTTAGGATAGTCTGTGTTTGCACATCATTTGCGTATCTGAAAATAGGGACAGTTTTGCTCTTTACAGTTGAATGCTTTTTATTTCTTTGTCTTGCCTAATTGCTCTGACATAGCATTACAATACTATGTAAAATCAAAGTGGTTAGTGGGCATCATTTTATTTGTCTGTTTGTTAGTTGATTTTTTTTATTTCTATGCATTAAAATAAACTATATAGGTTCCTGTGAATAGGTTCCCGTTCCTCATATATATGTCAACAAACCCTGCCCTCCACCAAATCACTAGGTGTTCTTCACCAGTGTCCAGTTAGCGCCGCCACCATTTGTCCACGACCCCCCATCCCATTCCTTCAGTTCTGCTGCAAGTGTCCAAGGGTTGGTTTTATTTTATCTGTTCCTTTGTCTTCTCTATTCAGTTCTGGAATGGGCATCTTGATCCTGATCTTAGAGGAAAAACAGCATTTTATTGTTGAGTATGATGTTAGCTATGAGCTTGTCATATATGGCCTTTTTTATGTTGAGGTACATTCCCTGCAAACCTACTTTGTTGAATTTTTTTTATCATGATTGTCATGCTTTTTCTGCATCTATTTCGATTATTATACAATTTTTATCCTTTTTTTTTAATGCATTTTACGTTGATTTGCGGTGTTGACCCATGCTGGCATCCCTGGAATAAATCCCACTTGATAATGGTGTTTGATGCTTTAAATGTATTGTTGAATTCCTCTCGCTAATACTTTAAGGATTTTTGCATTTATGTTCACCAGGGATATTGTCATGTAATTTTCTTGTCTGGTTGTGGTGACGAGGGAATGCTGACATTGTATAGTGACTGGTAAATGTTTAAAAAGGATTGGTAATAATTCATCTTTGAATGACTGACGGAATTCAGCAATGAAGTCTCTGGACTTTTTTTTTTTCAATGTCCTTACTAGGAAAGTCTCTGTTCAGATATACTATTTCCTCATGCTTTGGCCTTGGTAGGCTGTATGTCTCCAGAAAGTTCTGCCCCTTGTGAGTTTTCAGATTGTTCATAGTAGTCTCCATGAAGCTTTTTTTCTTTTCCCCAAAGTCATGACACATTCCTGACCTAGTTATTAAAGTTGTAAATATTGATAAGCCTTTGAATTTAAATTTTTGAAGCGTTGTTTGTAGAATTTTTTAAAGACTACCCATGAGATTTCTATTAATAAGGCTTGTAAACCTATTGTTCTGCCTTAAGGAAAGTATGCTTTGGCTCTTCCGTTGTCTCAAACAAATGTATTTCCCAAAATAGAAAAATAGACAATGTCACTAAAACATTGGGACTTGTAGGGTATTGGAATTTGATTTACATTTGTGATTCTTCTACAGTAAACAAACGTTTTTAAATGAAAACGTTTGTGCATTCTCATACTTTGTTGATTATGCAAAGTAAAATCATAAAAATAGCTAAAAGAATCTAGTAAACCTCTTAATTTAAGGACTCTTGGAAAATTATTATTAGGTATAAAAATAAAAAAGGGTGCTGCTAAACTATGTAGATCTGAAGAACTGGAGGAAGAAAATGTCACCTTACTGCTTTTGAGTGAGTGAAGAGTGAATGAGATCATGCGTTCATTTCTATGCTGTTTTTTCAAGATGTAGTTTTTCTACTGTTCTTTCTATTCAATGATTCAGAGTGGGAAGCACCACAAACGCTTCTAGCTCTCTTTCGCATCCTGTTTATAATCTAAATGAGCTTTTAGTGCTTTAGTAAAATAGATTACTGGTGGCCTATAACATGAATATGGTATTAAGTGGCTATATTTAGAAAGTAGTAATTTGAAAATCACAATTCAGTTATATGGCCTTAAATTCAGCTAGCAGAATTAATTAATATTACAAACTTCCGTACATTGTAATATATGGATTATCGTTTTAGGGTGATCATTATGGTGAAATTTATTACCATTAATCTTAGCAATTTGTTTCTGGTAATAGTCACAGCTGTAACATTTTTACAATTTAAGGAAGAACACAATTAACTCATCATAAACAGATATTCCAATTTATTTCATCATATATGTAATCTACATAACTTATTTGATTTATTTGATTTAAGGAGAGATTTTTAAAAGCTCTGACTGGATAAAGAAACTTTGGTCTATATACTCAGTGGAATTCTGTGCAGCCATTAAAAAAGATGAAATCATGCCTTTTGCAACAAACTGCGTGGACCTGAAGAAGGGATCAGGCTAAATGAAATAAGTCAGAAAGAAAAAGAGAAGCACAGGCTGGTTTCACTTATATGTGGAATATAAAGAAACAAAAGAAATCAGGCAAAATGTAACAATCCACAGGATTGCGGGGGTGGGGGGTGGGATGGTTTGAAATGCACAGAGTAAGGTGCATTTATAAATATCTTAAAAGTTATAGAGCAATGTAAACTAAAGAAAAATAAAACAATTTATATATTATATATAATACACACACACCAGCTTTTCAAAGAAAAAAGATCTCCTTTAAAGCAGTTACTTCTCAGAGCCAGTAAACATGGCAGTATAGTACCAGGGAAAAGGATAAACTGAAAGAGAGAAGTTATTCTCCTATGAATGTCTCTTTGCTAATAATAAGATTTTTAGTAAGTGAAGGCCACAAAAGCTTTTTGATTTGTGGCAGAATTAATTATAATGAGAGTTTTAGCTGTACCAAGTAGCAGATTGCCAAATAAAATACTGAGTAAGCAACACTGGTCAGTGACGATTCAGTCTCCAGAAATTGGAGCCAGCAATGTTCTATTTATGGATTTAAGTCCATCCTCATGGAAATATAATTGGGACACCTCAGAAAAATAAAGAAAATTGTAGGGCATCTACCATACATTTGAATAATAAGGCCACGTAACACTTTATGAGAACATGGCATTTTCACAGCCAATCGTATTTAAAATGTTTATTCTTTTATTCACACTGCTATATTCATTTTCAGATACATTGTATCTGTCTATATTTCACACCACACACCCCCACCAGAGTTCCAGTGTCCTTTACGCCCACCTTTCTCCCTCTTTCCTTTCCTCTCCCCTCCCACCCACCTGGCAGCCATCATCTTGTGCCCTTTCATGGCCAATCTTACAGATAAATCTGCATTGTGTTCAGGATACTGTATTAGATCAAATATAACAATGACCATTACGCATAGACAATAACAACTGTTGTTAATTAAACTCCCTGGAGATCAAAAATAATGTTTTTAAATTAAGCTTAGACAACTTTAATGACAGCATAACCAAAAAAAAGGAACATAACCAGAGAAAAATGGGTGGAAGCAGAAAAGCTAGTACAGTTGTCGAGTTACACCTGGCAAAGGAACCCGAAACTTTGTAAAGTTTTAGGACTGCGTGTTTGTCTAAAAAAATTCCAAAAGTATATATACATGCAAATACTTTGGATTTCTCACCTGGACTTCTTGGAGAAAGGTCCACATAAGCAAACACTCTAAAAGAGAGACAAAACGTTCTGCTCATAACAAAAGGCCTATGAAATCAAATTCATTTCAGTTGTGCTTTGAAAGCATATATATGTGCTTGTCAGGATTACATACAAGTATTAGACTGAGATAGAGACCTTGGTGATTTTTGGAGTGAATGTTGGCAATCTTAAAAGACCTTTTTTATTAGACAACCAGGCAATAATTTTTCTCCGGGAACGTATCTCCACAATAATAGCAGAAGTCAGAAGGCATTTCACATGCAAATATATCTGAAAATCTTCACGATGATTTTAACACTTTGAAGTGATGGCAACATCTGGTAGCAAGTAGAAACCGGTGTCTTAAAATCTAGGGCTTCATGTTACCACTTCATCTGAATTAGCCATTTAAAAGGGAGTTTTATGTGACTTCTATGAACTGACAGGGTTAATCTTGGACTAGGGAAGGCAGGCAGGAAATACTAAAGCTGCTTTCTTTTGAAGGTTGGACTCTTTCTTTTAAAGACTGCTTTATTCCTTGTGAGGTCAAAAAATCGTGGTTCTAAATTTTAGAAAGCTGAAGCAGTGATAGACTGCCAGCTAATGAAATTTTTCTTTCTTGGTAAGATTGAGGGGGAAACGTTACAAAATCCACAGGTCTTTATGCTATCCACTTCACTTTTCTTCTCTGAAATGCCTTTGTTTTCTAGAAGTGGAAAATCTAAAAAATCATTTTCACTGCTAAATATGATCATGAATTCCTTGCCACCAGAAGAATATAAGCTACCATTCATTGGGTAAGATTTGTACTCAGGAATCCTCTTATTTACTAGTTGCCCAAGGAGACAAGAGTAAATGCTTTTTGTTTATTTATTTGATTTGCAGTGGAAGTGCTAAAAGTTTGCTCTTGAATATGTAATAAACATGCTAGTGAGCTTAATTTGGAGATGCAATATCATCATATATTCATTCAGCAGACATTTACTGAGTGCCTACTGCATGCCAGGCACTTAGTCTTCTAAATTCTTGAGAGAGATTGGTGAACAAAGCAGACATATCACGCTCTTATAGAGCTTAATGAGTATTAAATAGCAAAACAGTTTTTAAATATCTTTATTGAATGAGTTTTGAGAACTCTTGCACATTTTATCTGAAGTTTGAATAGGGACAAATTGACAATTTGTTTGGAATATATGGCAGTAAGCTGATAAAGCACATATTTGATTTTCTTATTCTCGCTTTTATTTTCCATTTATCATTGTTATAGTTAGATCCCTCAAGTAACTGGGGAATGGTACTAGCTTGACTTGTGAATTTATTCTTAAGATGGACTTAATTTGTATGGAGGAGGTTGTGAAAGGAGGACCAGGCCTGGAAATTAGCATTCAAATATGGAACAATTTGTTGCCTTTTGAAGAAATACAGAATCCTTAAGGTCTTTAATGTTCACCATGGAAAATGAATGTATTGCTTAGTTATTTTTGCCTATGTGAGTAGCACAAACGCTGACTCAAAGGAGATGACATGATGGTTCCTGTTCTAAAGTGAAATAAGATGAGGGGTTGTGGTAGGAAAATGATGTGGTCATGCCCTTATTTGTTCACATCTCTTGATCGTTTCCTTTTATAGAGGAAACCGAGGAGAGTCTCCTTTCTTATTTTTGAAGTTTCCTTTTTGTATTTTCTTTTCGTGTCATTTTTTTTCCTCTCATAATTTTTATTTGACAATTGACTTTTTAAGATGTTTCCTTTTTTTACAATTCCACACATTTTTCAGGAGACTAGATCCACACCCCCATAAGGGTATCACACCGCACCTACCACCAGAGTTCTAGTGCCTGTCACCATTATCAGCCTGAAACCCTGTACTCTTGGTTTCATCCCCCTTCCATCTTGCCTCACTCTGGTAACCACAGCCTTGATTTCAGAGTCTGAGAAAATTCGCTTGTGTGCTGTTAGCGCTTTTTTGTTCTGTTTCTTTATAGTCCACATGTGAGTGAAACCATCCAGTAGTTCTTAAAAATACAGTATAATGATTTGCAATTAAATCAGCTCAAGTTATGCTTGGAAATGGCAGAAGTACTCCCCCACCCCTTAGAATGGTCATGGTCGAGGCATTATACCCACTTCAGGGAATCAATTATATACACGGACACAGACATTCCGAGCCCCTTGGGGCATGTAAGGTATATCTAATAAGTCTATATTTTCTGGTGCTATCTAGTACTGTCCTTTTATAGAGTAGATTCCCCTTCAGTATTTATCTAGTGAGTGAACACAGGACAGGAATTTTTTTATTTTCCAAAATCCTGAACGCTTTATTGTAGGCACACAGAATCATTTTAAAATATATTTCTATGTAAATTTTAAACATACAAAGTAAACTAGCATAAGGAACCCCCAACTTCAACAATTATCAGTATTTAATGTTCTTATTTTATCTTTTCTCTTCACCTTTCTATTTGTTGCTTGGGACTTGTTTTAATATAACACACATTTTACCCATAAATATATAGTACACTTAGTTTTTAATATTTAAAAAGGTAATACTTTCAGTATTTTATGCACAGTTTCACTTTCAAACCCTTTCTGCTCTAGTTTATATCAGAGAAGGAAACTCTTAATGCTTATCACAAGAAAAATGAGATTAGGTACACATGAACTGGATATTTTAAAGGTAGTTTTTTAACAAATATGTTGCCTTTCTTATCTTTTTTGATGAACAAAATTTACTAGACTATCATGATAAAGTCAGGTCTTAAAATGAACCTGATTCAGCATAATGTGCTTTGAAGTAAATAACGTGTAGATTGGTTATCTCCAAATTGCTATTAATGAATTAATTCTTCATTTTTTTTTTTTAATAAGGAAAGGTGCAGGCAAACATGAGGGCAAGTAGGCAGGCAGACAGGAAGAGAAAGAAGGAAGAAGCATTTTTATTTTATTTCCATGTAATTATTTATACTGGTTGTTTCCCCCTGGACCTGGGACTTGATCCCAGGGGTATGTGACCTGTGTCCCTCAGAGACAATTGACATAACAGTTACTCCACCAGGGTTGCCTAATTAATTTTTCTTCTCACAACTCAGCAGCACAGAACTCACATGAAAACGTATATATGCACTTCTGGTCATTGTATTTTCATTTCTGAAGGATTTTTTTTTTTTTTTTTTTTGTAACCTACAGACCACACCACTAAAATTGGATGATTCCATCATAAATATTGCTAAATAAAGCACTGGTTCTCAAATAAGTGAGGCATATGAACCCTTAGGGGTCAAAATAACTTGCACAATAACATGAAGTGATTTTTCCTTTTTCACTCTATTGATATTTGCACTGGGGATGTAAATGCAATGGTGGATAAAATTGCTGGTGCCTTAGCAGGAAGCACACTGTATTGATACCCTTCACCATTAGAAAAAAATCTGCAGCATTCATTTCATTTATGAATGTCCTTAACAAAGCAGAAAATACCCGATGTTGTTATATGTCAATTTTGAGTTTGCATCTTTTTTTAAAGGAAAGGTGCAGGCAGGAATAAAGGCAAGTAAGTCTGTAGGCAGAAGTGCTCCCTCTCCCACCCGGGAACTAGAACCCAGGGGCATGCGGCTTGTTCCTTCAGAGGCAATCAACCCAACCCCTGTTCCACCAGGGAGAGGCAAGTATACATCCTATTAATATTCTGTGTGATGAGAGTCAAGTATGTAAAAAAACATTTCTGCCTCATATGGGCATATAATGGTTGTCTTGAGGAAAAGCACTTGTTTTGAGTTGCGAGCTAAACTAACCATGTGTTTAGAAATAGAAAACCATTTTATGTAATTATTCAGACCCGAATTTTTGCCAGATGTTTTATCAAAAACCAACTAAATATACCTATCACTACAAGGAAGACAACTGAGAGTATTTCTTGCCAATGAGAAAATTAGAGTTTTTAAGCAAAAGCTCAAATTTTTGAAAAATCGTAGTGACCACCAGGTGTCTATATATATATTATATATATATATATATATATATATATAATATATATAGTGAGGTCAAGGGAGTTTATGTATTTATTTATATATTAAGCCTTTTCATTATTAATGCTTCATTAGCTTACAAAATTCAGTGATATTTTTAATATCAAGTGATGTTATATATTGTAAAAGGGAGTGACAGCATTTGGAAAATCTGCATTATTCAAACAATATTTTTCCAAATTACCAGTGCATGTTACACAATCAAACACAGTAAAAGGTCCATTTAAAATACAATGTATACCAATGGATTTTAATTTGCTAGAGTGTGAACAATTTATTGATATATCAGATTCCATGTTGCAAGTAACATTTAAGAAACTAATACTTCTTGAATTTTGGTGTAGTATTTATTAAAAAGAAAAATATTCATAATTATCTGAAAGACTAAAAATATTCCCTTTTATCTGCGAGAGGGCATATTTTCTTCATAGCCTTAGATCAGAGCAACATATTGCAGCAAATTCAATGCAGAAGCCGATATGAAAATCCAGCTCTCATTTTATTAAGTTAAATAAAGAAACAGAAACATGTGAATGGTATACTCTGCGGTTTTTAAAAATATAGTTGTCGTTTAAAATGTTATTTATATTAGCATGCACTGGGTTTATTGTTTTATATAAATATCCTTAAAATCTTCCAGTTATAATTTCTCATGTGACAGATACATTGCTAAATCTACCCATATACCAAAATGCAATTTGGGGTTCATGAGTTCTCAGGTCCTGAGACCAAAAAGTTTAGGACCTGCTGAGTTAGTTGGAATTTTTATAGTTGTTTCCCTTCCTTACCTTTTTTCTTTTTTCTTTTCATTTTCGAACCTTTTTTCCAATGAGAGACCACAGGCTATAAACGTACAATTTTATTAGCTATGAAGAGAACACAGATGTCTTTTTTTCTTCCAATTTGAGATATAATTAACAAATAACATTGCATACATTTAAGGTTTACTACATAATGATTTTAATAGTATTTTATTGAGGTAACTTTTACGAATTAATATAAACTCACACATGTGTAAGTTATGCATATGTGCAAACTCCCCATTCCTTAAATATATGTCAACAAACCCAGTTCTCTACCAAATTGCAAAGAGTTCTTCATCATTGTCCTTTGGACCCCCACCAGCACTTCCCACCCCACCCCTCCCTTACCTACTGGTAACCTCAGTTTGATTGTTTTTAAAGAGGGAGGAAGGAAAGAAGGCAGGAATGGAGACAGGCAACAGCAGACAGGAAAGAAGGGAGAGGAGTATAAAGCATATTTCATTTATTTAGTTGCTCACTTTAGTTGCACCCCTCAACCCTGCCCCAGGGCCGTGAGTCCAGGTCCTTGGACTGTATGTGGACTGTGCCCCCAGCATGGGCTTAACACCTGAGTCACCACTGTGTGCCAAAATTATGATTTGATATGTGTATATTTTGAAAATGTTAATCATAGTAAGTCCAGTTAACATCTACCAACGCAGTTGAACACTGTTTTGTTTCTTAAGTTCTGTTAGCCGCTTGGAAAGCTACAATTCAGTGTTGTTAACTGTTGTCACCACAATCTTTTAAGTCAGTTCCTTACCTCATGCTTAGTTTAGATTGATTATTAAAGCTGACACACTCTGGCGGAGTAGTGGTTAGGCCCGCCACCGTTGCCTGAGTGAAATTCACATGAATCTGAATACTGGTTTGCATCCTGGGGCCTAGGGGAACAACCAAAATGAACAACTCACTGAAAATAAGTAAAAATGTTTCTTCTTCCTCCAGCCTGTCTGCCTCCTCGCCTTCATTCCTGCTGGTGCCTTTCCTTCAAAAACAAAAACAAAAAACAAAAACACACACACACATTCACGGAATAGAAAGAACCTAATACTGCTCCTAGTATAAATTTCCTAAACTTTCCAATATATCCCAAAGTTGCAGTAGCAGTTTCCTAAATGTTAATTAAGCACCCGTTTTATGTTAGATCCCTGTGTCACTAATGTGTGTGTTATTTATTTGCTTGTTTGCTTTATAAGTCATGAAGGTAGGTCAAAGCTTGCTTCATTGAAGGACAATAGATCAGTGTTGTTGAGGTATGTCATTACGCATGGTGGGAGAGGCATCCATGGTACGTGTTGTACATGGAAAGAATATACTTAGGTGTGGTGGAAAGCATGACGTTTGAATGAAAGTTGGAAGAGACTTTACAAATACTACATCTAGATCTTGTGTTTTAACTGCATATTACATTGCTACGTCTATGAAACTCTTACGTAACTTTGGGTGTGCCTCTTTCCTTCCTTCCCACCCCATAGGGTGAGTATGTTGTATCCTCCGGTGCATGTGTGTGAACTTTTAACTTTATGGATTCGTAACTTGAGAAGGAGAGAGTGAGCTCTTGAGAGCTTTACGTATCATGATAAAGCATAGGTCTGTTTCCATTGGCTTTCCTCAGCATTTATCATGATGAATTTAAAATGAAGTGGAAAAGTTATCTTCATTCTGTGGCCTGCATATAAAAATCAAATTTGCTATGCGACTTTGCAGCTGTCTTCTATTTCTAAACTAATTTTCATTAGACCATAGTAAAATGAGATGTTCTCACACACAGAGCCACATGCCTCACAAATACAAAAACTCTTCAGTCACCCCACCACTCCCACTGGTTCTTCACATGCATACATACCTGGGGTGATGGTAGTAGGCTACAAAATGGTCACAGATAAAACTGATTGAATGACTGGAGTGATAGAACAGTGTTGTAGGAAATACTCAAGGGTTGACTAAGTCGAAGATGTGCATTTTTAAAGGGATTGTCCATTCCTAGAACTTTGACCGCAATGTTGTGCGGTTTAAATGAATTCTACCAGGTTGTGGATAATAGATTTTAAAATCACCTTGGTGTTGACAGATTTCACGCTGGTCAAAAGTGAGTCTTATGAGTTGAGAAAACTAGAAAGCATATACATTTCAGATGACCATGAAGGGGACAGTCAGGAAGCATTACTAGGTAGCATTATCATCAAAGGATTTAAAGAGCACTTGGGACAGACTCATCTAAGTGTTTTGAAGTGACAATTATGACTGAAGGAAAGGTAAAGCTGGGAATACCCAATGTCTCTGCTCTTGCTGATACTATCTTCTTACCTGAGGCAATTGCTTTTGCCCCAGTTTCCTTTGTCTATAAAATACATTTTATATATAACTATTCTTCCAGTTAGCTCAAAGTGTTTGAGTTACTTGCTATCGCAAACATCCCCTGACTGACCACAGGCACATAGCACTGTGCTTGTTTTCCACATGAAGCAATTGAGACTCAGGGAAAGTGGAAGAGGCTACTCATAGTAACTGAGTCATCAACAAATGGAAAAACACTTCCTCTGGCTTCCTGCCTCTGTAGTCCTTCTGTTCTAGATTGTGTCACCGTTTGCTATTCCACGCACAATTTGTGATCAATGAAATAAATTGCTTCCATTAAGGTAACAAAGTGGAATGAAAGAAAAAAAAACAAAAGAATTAATTTTTAATGGAAAGTTGTGGAGGGAGGGGGGAAGTGGCAGTGTCATTTGAGGTCTACTAATTGTGGTTAGTGATGAGGACAGGTGAACGCCCCCTCCCAATGTACAATATCTCAACCTTTTCCACAAGTGAGTGCAGTGTGATCTGCCTCCTTATTCTGAGAATTCAAAGCGTTATCATAATATGCTTCCCTTTCTTGATTTATATTGTTTACGAAGGACTGGAGGATCTGTTCTCTCACTTTGATTCTTACTAGGTAGGGCAGATGGTATTTTTGTGTGCAATAGCAGGGACATGTTGTAATGTCTGCCTATTACTGAGCACCTTCCTGGAACCACACGCACTTATGAATTTCCATGGTCTCACTGAGTCATCCTGTGAAGTTCAGCACATCCTCGAGTGACGTGCGTTCGTTCAGCATTAGTTCGTTATGATGTTAATGAGGAAACAAATATATTGATTCTCCTCTGGGGCTGCTGTGTGTGGAGTTGGCACTTTCTCCCCAGATCTGTGTGAGATTTTCTCTGATTGTTCTGGTTTTCTCCCACATCCCAAAGATGTACACGTGAAGCTCATTGGCGTTCCTCAGTTGTCCCAATGAGTGAGAGGGTATGTGTGTGTTTGTGTCTGTGTATGTGTGAGTGAGTGCGCCCCATGATGGAATGGCATCCTGTCCAAACTCGGGTCTCACCTTGTGTCTTGAACTTCTGGGATGAGCATCTGCTACCTATGATCCACTGGAACAAAAAGGTTGAAAAAGGAATGAATGAATGCATGTGAATGATTGTTTAATAGAATAGTTTTTCAGTCTTTATTTATTAACCAGGAACTTCACTGGGAAATTTAGGAAATTCACACTTGCTTATATCAATTGACCTTTGAAAAATTGGTTTTTTATAGGCCCTCTTACTTAGAGGCAAAGTTTCCAAGAACCTGTCCCACATACATCCCAAGGACCCGCTTCATGACCCAGGGCTAAATGAACCAAGATGAACAATTAAGTAAAAATAAAATAATAGGCTTCTTCCTCCTCTCTCTTCCTGTCTGAACCTTTCCTTTAAACAAATATATATATATATATATATATATATATATATATATATATATGTGCACTTTAACAAAAGAGAAAGAAATGGTCTTCTGAAGCTAACGGCACTCTAGTTGATTTCCTCTTTCTCATAAAGGACATTCACAGCAAACCAGTGATTTAATTTAGCAATTAGTAGATTAGAATTGCTACAGCAGTTGATGCTTAGCATGTGCCAGGCTAAATTTCGAACACGCATTAAATCATTTAAGTATCACATTGATATATGAAGTAGTTACCATTACATGAAGTAGTACCGTTACCATTCCTAGATAACAAAACAGACGCAAAAGCTTCAGCAACTTGCCCGAACACGCGCAAGGTAGAAAATTGTGGAGCCTGGAATTGAACCCATTCTGGCTCCAGAGTTTTTCCACTGCTCTGGTTTTGATTCTCAATAGAAAATCATTCTGTTCAGAAAGTATTGGTTCCATCCCTATGTGCTACGTCAATAGAAAATATCATTCCTGCACTTTATAGCTTACGTTTTCAATGGGAGGCAATATGTAGATGCTTGCAATAAATGGAACACCTAGCTTATGGGTCGTAAATTTTGTATGAAGCTACAAGTAAGTAGGGATCGAAATAAATAATAGAAACCATAAGTGGTCCAAGATGGTTCACTTGCCTGTTGAAGTCATGTACATGAAATTTACTATGGAGAAGTGACTGAGGCTTTGGGGAGAGGCTGGCTCCATACATTCTAAAATAAACAGGTTACTTGGCTAATGTTCAAACTCTAAATAGGTATGTGGTTTGTAGCTATTTGACCTGAACCAACTTTTAAATTTCCTTGGGTTCTTGCATTTTAGTGGAGCTGGAAGTCAAAACAATGAAACGTTCCCTAAATGTTGTGTTTTAGGTTAGACTGTATTAGTATTTGGCCCAATACTGTGCGGCTGACAGGAAGGGGATTTGTAAGCATCGTATCATTCCTTTGTCAGGGTGTTCTCTTTTTCTAGCAGGAAGTGTTATGACTTGCTCTCCAAAGTTGCAATTGTAAGAAGAATGTTGGGTTTCCAGATTGGCATTCTAGGCGTGGGACGTTCCTTCTACTCATGCTCTGAGAAAGAAACAGGTTTGCTCTCGTCCAGAAGGGTAACTATTCTAATATTATTTTGTTAGACTCCGACTTTTAGATTGTGGATTATCTTAGCAGATATTTATTTTTAAAAGTTCGAAACCTGAAAGATGCATTTGAATACTTAAACATTTGGAGACACTTTCGAAATCTTGTTTATTCAACTAAAATCAAGTTTGTTGTAAGAGAAAATTGTTGGGAGATTCGCATCTAGATCGTTCTCTTTATATTCAGTCTTCTTCTGGGAATCTTTTAGGCATTTTGTACTTTTTCTTTTTTAAGTTGAAAAAGGGGAAGCTGTATTCTTTTTCTTTTCTTTTTCTTTCTTTTCTATTTTTTTTTTTTTTTTTTAGAGAGAGAGAGGAGGGGGAATTCTCTTTATTTTTGTTTAGTTGCTCACACTGGTTCCCCCTGGGCCCAGGACTTGAACCCAGGCGAGTGTGGTCTATGCGTCTTCTGAGGTGATTGACCCGACCACTGCTCCACTAGGGCCCACCATGGCACTTTGTACTTTTCGAGAATTGACTTGAATATCCTAATTGTATAGCCATATCTATCAAGTTAGCTGTGCAAAAGTTCAAATGACAGAAACTGTTGCTTTATGTATTGGGGATGGGAAGATTTTAGATGCTTTTGATCTCTGGTAAATGTTTTTTCAAAATTCTATAAAATAATATTTGAAGTAGCTGTCATGATAGGACATGTCATGACTAGACTGGCATTCTACTCTCACAAAATGACAAACGGTTGCCCTCGTGTTTATTTATACTTAACAAAAATAAATGAAAGTCATCGGTGGTGATCATTTTTGGCATTTGAACGTAGTGGTGTTGATGATTTCTGGTGCACAGAAACTCGCCTGGGTTTTCCATCACATGGTGATCGTGTTAAGTTTCATTTGTCATTATTTCAGTGTAAATAGTTGTTTAAATTCTAACTCTGAGTTAATTGTAAGCTTCCAGATGGGTTGTACTTGCTCACTTGGATGAGGTAAAAAATGAAGTATAAGACAAAAGAATTTAGTTTTCTCATTTAAAAAGTACTATCTTTGAGACTAGAGGCAGGGAATGTAACATTGAAGGAGATAGTTCAGTGACAAATAGCTTTCAACTCAGTCCAAAATCTGTGCTGAAGTGATACTTCTTGTGATTCTGAGTTGTACACCCTTAATATTTTGTTTTGAGTTGAAATACGTTAGCTAGTCTGATCTTGTCTTGTGATATATGTATGTATATATATATATATATGTATATGTATATAATTGTGTGAGTTGTCTGTAGCGTAAATGTAAAGTTTCATAGGAAAGGAGAATAGAAATACCCCTCAGGTTGTAGTAGTTAATCAGTTTCATTAGTAGCAGTTATTTTCCCATAAATTATTAACATCTTTTTGGAAAGTGTCGAAGTTTACTTTAGGAAATATGAAAGAAACAGGAGTGTGCACTATTTCAATCCGAGGAGTTCACCTACCCTTAGCTTTGTGAAGACAGGGAAAGGAGAGATGTCACTTTGTTGTTTCTTTGGATTTCATAAAAGTCTTCATCACAGCTTTGAGAATATGAATAAGATGTACATTAATATTTAAAAAATTCTTATCTGGCAAGAATTTAAGGAATGTCTTCCATATGACTAAATTGAATTGCATGTTTCTATTATTAGTAGTTATTTATTAACTTATTTTTAAATAACCATTGCTTTGACATTATCTTTTTTTCATTACATACAAAAAGAGGAAAGGAAACTTTTACTTAATATGGAGGTTTTTTTCATATTCCTCCAGGAAATGACACAGGGTTGATCACCCATGGGATTTAAGTGACTCATAAATATTGGGACTTGGAGAAAAAAATCAATTAGACGCTAGCTTATGCTGGATTCTAGAATAGAAGCATTTCTAGAAAGTGAACTCGTTTCTTAATAGCTATATAAGATGAAAGCACAGAATGCCTTGGGATGGCTTTAAAATAATTTGGGCGTGCTCTAGTGGAGAAGGGGTTTACGGTCCACATACATCCCAAGATCCCACATTCGCGTCCTGGGACTGGCAGAGCTGCCAAGGATGAACAATTATGTACAGTAAATGAAATGCTTCTTCTCTCCTGCCTGCCTGTTTGCCTGCCCCTTTCCTTAAAATTTCTTCAATTTAATTTTTTTTTTTTAATTCAGGAGACAGATGAAAAAGGAGGGAGGAAGAGGTAGGGGAAGAGAGGACAGGAAGGGAGAATATATGAAGCAATTGTGGGGAAATCCTACTAAACTGTGGAATCTAGATGATGGGTTTTATGGGCATTTATTATACTGCTTTGTTTTATCTATGTGTGTATTGAAAATTTTCATAAAATGTAAATATAGATTTAGTTTGGGCAATTTACATTTCTTTCTAAATGCTAGCTACAATCTATAACTACAGGTTTGTTAAAATTTGTGTGGTATGCCATGATGGCTCAGGTGTTAAGTCTGCAACTACCTGACTGCCCAGGGCTTGAGACCCGGGGTCTGGGGGAACAACCAATCAATGAACAACGAATGGATTTTTAAATGATTCTTTGTCTTCTCTCTCTCTTCTTTCCTGCCTGCCTGCCTACTTGTCTTCATTCCTGCTTGCTTTCTTCATCACAACAACATGATTTGTGTATGCTATGCATTATTGTAAAGATGAAGTGTGTCTCCTGATTGCCCAACTTGTTGCAAGGAAAGACGGTTTTTGCAAAAACAAAACAACAAAACCTGTCTGTTTGACTTTCAGCTCAATTCAAAGGACTGGTTGCAAACATCTTGAATAGCTTTGTAGTATCTTGAAGTATTAAGCAAGAGTAGATAGCTAAAGCATGCTAACAGGTCAAATTGCATGTGAAGAATGTGGAAACATTATTATGTCTTGACTGTTTTGCTCATAGTTTTTGCTAACAGTGTATGCATTTCTAAACCACATGAGACAGCTATTTAGCTTGCATGCTATTTTCGTTTTCCCTACTTGCCTCCATCAGAATTTATTCAGAAAACATTTAGTAGGTATCTATTGTGAGCCAAGAACCAAAGTGAAATAAGATTCCTACCCTGGGTTCGAGTCACTCATAGACTGGTGAGATCCATGGAGAATGGATCATCACACACGGAAAAGGGCTATTGGAATTGGGGGAGGAGAATTCGTTCCTGGTTAGCAGCTATGAATTTATGGTGCATCTTCTTTAAAATAATGCCAGAAGAAAATTTTAAATGGCTTCGATGGTTGTAGTTATTAACAAAGTAGGGAGAGGGCTAAGATAGTTTAACTTTGCCTGGTCTCTCATGCCTGACTATGCAAAAATTGCATCTCTGACCCCTTACCCTTCTTCATGAACCTTCATACTTCTCTCATGATTCTGCAGGCATTGTTGGTGCATCATACATGCAGGAGAGAACAAAATCTTCACATTAAGTAGTGTTAATGTCTATAGTCTCCTTAGATCCATCAAGGCAAACTTGCAGTTATAGGCAGGCAGCTACATAGGGCTGGAGAAAGGGTAGTTAGCTTCATTCACCAAGAGAAACTTCCAAAGCTCATTTCTCAATTGATTTGGAATTGGAAACTTTTCATCTTGGAAACAGTAGGCAAGCTTTTTGAAATCACTTCACAAAGGTTCCCGAAACAGTGTGTACTGTGTGACTTAAAATGATGTTTCTGTGTTCATATTATTCTAATATAAATGAATTTCAGAAGCAATAGTTGCTAAATATCTCCAGATTTATGTTCCATTGGCCGGTTGCCTTACTCTCTAGTATACATGGGATAAGCTATAACCTAAATCCTATGTAACATGCCTCGTGGGTCATTCTCACCTGTCACTTTTATTTGAGACCATCTAGTGATGTCTTTTTAGCTTTACCCATTTGTGGTTGAAATATCAAGTAGAATTACCAGAATACCCAGGCTTGAAAAGCAACTTCTCTGAGTAAAGTATGTTATATATGTTGAATATTGCTTTCATAGACATTTGCTCTTCACATTGACTATAATAAGCAATTTTTAATAATTCTGGTATGCCAAATAATGAACTGTAAATCCCTTCACCCCTTCTTCCTTCTACTTTAACCTTTCCTAAGCTTTTCAGGATTAGGAACCTATGATACATGTGAGGATATTTAAGAGTTTGACTCACTTGTTTTCACTTTGAGAGCAGCAAATCATTAAACTGAGAAAGATGCATATAAACTCTTAAGCTATTCAAATTTTCTAAAAGGAAGCAAACCAAATTCCAAACCACTTGCTCCTTGAGACAAATCAGCTGTAAAGTTAAAAAATTACCACTGAAAAAATTATAGGTGCCATAGTGTTGGAGAATAGATGTTAAAAAAAAAAGAAAGTCTTAAAATGAAAATCATGGATCTTTGAGTGTTTGGTTATGTTTATACTGAGTTATTTATTAGCACTGATAAAGTGGGAGTGGTTATTCACAGCACTGAGCACTGAAGAGGCTGCAATGAAGCAATATGAATAAATACAGTGAAGCAGATGTGTGTCTTATTTAGGAATGATGAATGTGCGACAAGGTAAGGTAAGCATCCATGCCCTCATTTTTCAGTCTGGCCTATTCTATTATCAGTGCTGATTTCACACGAATGTTTTGAAGAAGGAACTTGTAGAACTCTTTAATATCTAGTCTTTACAGAAACTGTTGCCTGTGCTCATCTCTGTTTTACACAATTACAGCTCAAGAAGTCAGTAAGTTTTACATAATTGCTGCACAACCGTGTCATCATCTCCCCTTATATTACTATAGGAAGAAATTGCTCATTAAACTACTAAATTGTGTGGCAAGCTTCTATTTTCTGTGGGAGTTGGAGAGACAGATCAGCAGGAGTGGAGTCATTGGGAAGCATGGTTTGAGAGAGAATGGGGCTACTGCCGAACCATGAAGAGGATTAGGATTTGGTTAGGAAGAGAAGAAAAATAAAGAAGCCGTGAGAGGTAGATACAGAGAGAAGGAGTCCTTAGCAGGAGAGGGAAAGAGGAAGGGGGACAAAATAACCAAAAGGCACTGGTGTAAGTGCTAACAGGAAGTGTTCAGGAGGATAGTTGTGATGGCTAAGTCTGAGTGTTGTTGAAAGGTAAAGCCAGTTACATGTGATTAGTGGGGCCATACTAGAAGATCTGGAATATCAGGCAGAGATTAGACAGTCTGTTGAGGCATAAGCAATCATAGCTTCCTGAAAAGGAACTGACATGACCCAAAAGGGTTGTGGGTACTAGTTTTGTGGCATTTTTAATTCAAATGATATTTATTCAGAAAGCTGTGTCCATGTGTTATTCTCAGTGCTGTGATGACCAGAGATAACTTAAGTCGCATTGTTACTCTGAGGTGTAGAGTCTGGTTGGGGAAATAAATTCATTCAATAAGCCTTTGTAGAGGCGATTTATATGGCATAAAGATCGAAGAGACTGACTTTGGTGTTAGTCACTTGTTTTGACAGCTGTCTTTCAATCTTTCTCTAGCTGTGTGACTTTGGGCGAGTTACTCAACTTCTCTAAGTCTTTTTGCCCTTCTGTAAACTCGGCATACCAGTATTGCCTTGTTCGAGGAAAGAATTTTTATCTCAAGTGTAAATAATCTGGAGACTTCTTGAAAGATGCTTTTGAAGAGTAGATGGGAAATGGGTTAAGAGCATTCCACTGGAGACACCACAGAGAAGAAAGAATGGAGGTGGGAAAATGCATGGGTTGATTGGGGAATAAGGTATTTTTTTAAATGTATGTATTTTAAAGAAAGGTGCAGGTAGGAATGAAGGCAAGTGGGTAGGCTGGCAGGCAGGAAGACAGAAGAGGAAAAAGTATTTATTTTAGTTGTTCGCACTGGTTGTTTCTCCTGGACTGGACTCAAAGCCAGGGATATGTGGCCTGCACCGCTTTGGAGGTGACTGACCTAACCCTACTCTACCAGGGCACACCAGAATATAGGGTATTTTTATAGAGCGTGATTCAAGGCTCCAACAAATGAAACAAGTAACAACATTAGAAAGATCAATACAGGCAAGTATGATTAAAGCAAAGTGTAAGGCCTTGAGTGCTGTGCTCAGAAGTTGGGCCTTTTGTGTGGAATATATCATGAATCTGCTCTTCAGGAAATTTGCAATGTAAAGATTATTTAGGAGGAATGCAAGACAGTAGACCAATCAGCAGCGAAGAGGCTTTTAGAGTAAGCTAGACAAGAGGTGACAAGGGGTATGCTGAAAAAAAACTTGAGTGCTTGGTGATTTACTTCACCCTCCCTTTGCTTCCTGGCAGACTCAAAATTTTAAACCTGCAGATTAGGCAAGTGCCGCAGTTGGAGTTTAGCAGGAGAGGCAGTTGAAAAGGGGGAACGTAACGTGGCAGTAAGTTCAGTTACAGACTGACTTTCCCAACTCGAACCTTGCTCACTGATCTTCCTTCTCCTTTAGCCAGGGGATCAAATCCTTATCTCTAGTATAGCCCTTCTAAACTGGACCCTGACCTTCTGCTCCTATCGTGTCTGCCATACACCCTTGACACAGTGTTCCAACCACAGTATTTCTCCAGCTCCAGAATATCTCCTTCTCTTTATGTCTCTGTGCCAAAGAATGCATCTACCAGTGATGGCAGACTTCCTAACTTACCTTCTAAGCCAGAGGTTAAGCCATTTCTGGAAAACCTTTCCTGACATTCACTCTCACTCCACAGCTCCAAGTATACATGACTCTCATTGAACGATTGCACTAATATTTCGTCTTCGTTTTTCCATTTCCCTCAGTAGACAATAAGCTCTTCAAAAGAAAGGAAATTTGGTGGAGCCCACCAATGAGATGAACTCCCAAATTACTCTTCCAATAGCTTTGAAGTGCCCTTCAGAGATCTCCCCCACAAGCTGCTTTCATTCTTGACTGCACTCTTTGGTGGTGGTAGGTAACAAATTACTAACAAAACACGCGCTGAGCATCCAACATCATTTGCCATCTTCTTTTGTCAGGTTTCTTGCAAAAATCCACAAAATCTACATCCGTCTATTTCTGTGGTCTAATAAGCAATTGAGCTAAGGAAAAAGAAAAAACAAGAAACAAAGCACTTTGGGTTCCAATCTGCAGCACTCAACACCGTGGTGGTGAAGGCCGCTGAAGCCTTCAGTTAAGGTTTGATGACTCTAAATGAGTCAGCCAGTGAATGTGGTACACATTCAAGTTATAATCTTCTAAAATCATTTGGAAATAGGAGACTGGAGCTTGAGTAATCACGGTAAGAGGAGGGGAGCTTTAGCTCACAGTGCTGCCTGCCCATCTGATTACCTAACTAGGGAGGAGGCAGAATGGAAGTTTCTGTTGGTACAGGTAGGTATGTAAATTGTGGGTGTTCCAAAGTACTGCCGGTTTGAGATGGGCGACGGTGACAAAGTGCACCCCTTTTTGGTTGACCACTGTTGAATTGTTCACACAGAGCAATGAGTACGTGTTTTTTCCATTTCTAGTGAAACAACACTCATCCATGTGTTGTCCACCCTTTCTTGGTCTCTTTGTGATGGGAGCTTCAATAGGTGCTGCCAAATCTCAGATTCAGTAATCAGCCTCACCTTCCCAATTCTATTTACCTAGCATCCTAGTGCTCCGGATAAGTTCTGTGGTGCATATCTCCTGCTTTTATCCTTTGCTTGCCTTTCAATTTCAAGAAAGCAGCATAAAGTTCATAATCAACTTTTGATGATCCATCCATCGTTTCTCAAGGTGTATACCCTGCATCCCGCCCCAAGTGGTACAGAATGACAGAGATTAGTAAACAGATGATTCAGTCAGCGGCATTCCCAAGGTGAATGGCCTTAGGGGAGGAAAACAGGCACCCCTCCTCCACTCCACTAAAATACCTTTCAGAATTTGAGTAATAGTTTCAGGTAGTTTGTAGAGGTGTACATTTCTCAGCGAAGATCTGTGTGGAGGGTTTAAGTATAGCTAAATGAGCCAGTGGAGTGGTTTCATAATTGCTGCATTGTTCGTCAAACTCTGTAATTAGGGATGATTTCATAGGCATAAGATTCCTCTATGGTGACGCCCTGAATTCATAGCCAGTTGTACACCATATCCTTTTATGAAAAAACAAACAGAGTTTTGTTTGCTTTCGTTTTATTCCTTTCTTTGAAAATCTGCTTTCCTGTCTCTCAGATGTTTGGGGAGAGAGACAGTTCGCTTTCCCTTTACAGAAGAGGCTGGCACCCAAGCGAGGGAGGGGACAGAATTTGGGACAGATCGAAGTGCTTTGCAGATGAGAGAATTCAGAAAAATGCAGAGACCCTGGGAGGTTTTATTTTTGATTGCATTTCTTTTGCTAAATTTAAATGGAGGGAAAACATATTTCTTTTTTTTTTTTTTCAATATCAGTGCTTTCCTATCCTCTCTCTTAGATTGTGTGTGTGTGTGTATGTGTGTGTGTGTGTGTGTGTGTGTGTGTGTGTGAGACAGAGAGACAGACAGACTAGGGAAAAGGACATATTTCAAAAGTCAGGCTATCTTTTAACCCATCAGTCACATATTGTGAAGTTGGGGTTAAAACTTTGAACTGCAAATAATATTTGCTTTTTATACGTCTTTACTTTTTTTCCTTGCTTATGAAAAATGTGCAAATTAGGAAGAATGTGACAATACTGACAAGTTAGCATTTTTTCAAAGTGGTCCTGAAATATTTAAAGTAGAAGTAAAATTTCTTGTTTCTTTTGTGTTTTGGGGGCTTTAAAAAAAAAAATACCTGCTGTCAGTTCTTCAAGTTGTTTATGAAAGAACCAAATTGAGTCTCGGGTAAAAAGTGGCAGAAAGATTTTCTTTAGGCCCATCCTTCCTAAATTACTTGGACCAAAAAGTTATCATTTTTATATATGAGGGATGTCTGTTATATTCTGTAGGCAGTAATTATAGAGTGAATAAGATAACTTTTCATGTGTACCATTTAAAAAGTTTCAAGAGGAGAAAAATAATTTTCCACCTCTACCATTATGGATTCTTGATTGAGACAGCCCTGTAATAAAGGACAGATTCATAGAAGAAAAACAAACAAAAGTCTTATAATATTATACCACCTGTATACATGGGAGACACCCAGGAAAACTGAAGAACTCCCAGAAATGGTCTAAGCTGCCTCCTTAAATCTTTTAGCTAAAGACAGGATATGGAGGGGTGATGGGGGAGGTCAGTTAAGGGAACTTAACAGAAAAGGCACAGTAAACAAGAGTATGACTGCAACACAGATTGAGGTCCCTACCTTCTCCATTGGTAAGAGGCATGTGAGACACCCTTATACTGGAGATTTTCCTTTACATACATAAATATCTCTTACAGAAGGGTAATCTACCCAGCTACTGAACTTCTCCTATATCTGCTGTTACCCCAAAATATCCAGCCTCAAATAATCTTTACGCTAAAGTCATATTTTAGGGTGGCAAATTTTACTCCTCTGCAAATTCTTAGTGGAACTTTTGCTTTAGATTTATATTATACAGCCTCGCAATTACTTAAGCCTGCATTTATTCCTCATTTTCTTTCACTAAGGATTTAAAGCTGTATAACACTTTATAGCTTAAATTTGCCTTACACATTCCACCTTTAATCTTTATGAGGATCCTTGGGAAGAAAGTATTATCGCTGCTTTCAAATGAGGAAAGTGAGGCAGATTGAAATGAATTAGGATGGGGTGGGGTGGTTATATCCAGTACCATCCTTTTCTAACTTTCTATTAAGTATAGAAGTGATATGGTTGTATGAGAATACAATCACTTACCTTTTTTCTTTTAATTCACACACTTTAAATTATTACCGACTCACAAACTGTCCAGACTGAAAGGGCTTTCGGAAATAAAAAAGAGAGGCCATGTGTGTCTTAGAGTTTCGGAGACAGTCTCACTTTTAATTTCCTGCGCTGTTCTACAAAGTGTAATTTATGGAAATATGTGAGCTTTGTGCTGCAAACATGGTAATATGCGTACAAAAATGGAGTAAATTCCATACAGTATTTTTGTAATCAGAAGTGTTGAATATCATATTAATAAAATACTTTTTTAAAGTATTATCATTCGATTGCAGCTTAATTTAAGGAAAACCACCTTTTACTCTTAATCTTTAAAATGCCCGATTTCATATGTAACTGAAAATATTTTTTTCCCTTATAGATCCTGAGACTGCTCTGAGAGGTGCTTTTACCCAACGTAATTTACTGAGAAACTGCCCATCTTTGGTATCATTTTGACATCAGAGGTAAGCAAAGTTTATGAATAAGCAAGATCTGCTTTATGTTATTGAAATGTCTATTTTGTTTAATTTTTTGTAAATATCAGACATTATTAAATGTGATTTGCATTGATGGAAGCTTAACTAATAGTCTCAAGGTCATTTTAAAGCTTCCCGGGGAGTTGAGTTCCAGTTCTCTTTTCCCTCTGAGCCTAACTTGTCTAAAAAGGAAAAGAGTGGTAAGAACATTTGCCTCAGATTCAAAGGAATTGTGAGCTTCAGGGAATGAAGGTGAGTATAAATGTATCTAAAGTAGTGCCAGGCACACAGCTGTTGAATGAATGAATTTATTAAAGTCCTATTTTATGGAGTGCCTGACCGTGCCTGTATGCCTACACTGTGGAAAATTCTAGAGATGAGAGTTTCTCTGGACTGAGTATTACGTTTAATGGCGAAAAGATGAGTTGGTGAGTAGTTTTTTAACTCTACAGAAAATGTCTGAAAGGGATAGATATTTCAAGTTTGTAGTTTGTATATTTTGTGAAATTTAGCCCAATATTTTTTTGAAAGGGCAGTATGTTGAGGGCAGTCAAACTCTACTGTATGATATTCTAATAGTGCATACATGTCATTTTGCATTTGCCCAAACTTATCCAGTGTACACCACCAGGAATGAAGCCTTCGGTCAACTGAACTTTGGGTGATCCTGATGCGTCAGTGTAGGTTCACTGGTTGTACAACAAATTCATGGCTCTGGCGGGGAACGTTGACAATGGGGGAGACTGTTTTGTGGGAGACTGTGTGTGGGTAACGGGGGGAGAGGGCAGGGGGGTGCCAGACAGGGGTATATGGGAACCCAACTCTGAACTTTCTATTCCCTTTTTCTGTGAACCTAAAACTATTCTAGAAAGTAAAGCCCTTAAAATAATTAGAGTGGAAAAAGAATTTAAAAAAATAAAACAAGCGACACATACTCTTCCTTTCATTTCCCTCCTGTACAAAAATCGTGTGATGCAGACTCTGCTCTCTCTTGCAGGGCTCATAAAGTTTTTCTGTAAAGATTGTGCACCAAGAGGGAAAATCAGTAACAATACATTACTAATATCAAGGATATTCTATTTCCACGAATTTTTTTATTGACAAAATTGAAAATATAATAATTGAACACTTTTTTGGTAATACAGGTCTACTGGTGAGAAGATTGGAGTCCTATTTTTTTCTAGGATAACATTTTACTTAATTAGAATTTAGTTATATGCCTTAGCATCGAAACTGACCGATAATGTTTTTCTATAAAAGTCACACTTAATTTGGAGGTCATACAAAAAATAAACTGTTGTTCATTTCAGGCCCCCATGACCTAGTTTGCCCAATCCTGCTCTGTTGGTGAAATAGGTAAAATAGGGCCAAATTGAGAAAGATGTAAATTCAAATAATGGAAGCTACATGCACAAGGATATGTATATTAATGCACAGTTTTGTGTATTTCTCTATCAAAGCCAAGTGTAATTTAATTGACACCTTTAAAAAGGAGTGATTCATAAGTATTAGTATGTTATTTTAAAACCAATTTTTTTTAGAGTGAATGATTATTTAAAGTGGCTTAATAGGAAAAAAATGTTAACTGTGTTGATGGATTATTAATTAACATAATTGTGTTAATCATTTCACAACATATACCTTTATCAAACCATCAATTTATATACCTTAAAAATATACACTATTTTATGTCAGTTGTATAGTAATAGAGTTTGAAAAATGTAAATAAACAGTAAGGTAAACAAAGTAATAATGGAAGAATTATATTTTACATGAATCTTTAGTCATGTTACTTTGACTTTTATTTCAACACATGTGACCAAGAATATCTGTTATTTATCTCTCTCTTGCTAGTGTTGAATACCTTGAGCCTTCCTTGTACTGTTTGAACATAATATAAGATTTTGTCCTTGGAAGGAAGATTCAGAAATATTTTTATCAGAATAACTGGGTAAATGGTGACTTCTTATTTATTTCCTTCATTACAAATATAGCTGCAAATATGGGAGCCTATTCAAATTGCTTTAGTAGTTTGCAATTCTGTTTAAATTATCCCTAAGATGAGAATTTCGTAAGAGTGCTTATACTCATCACAATTTTTTCATAAAGTGCGAACCTTTTTGGTTTCTCTTTAGATCTTATACATGGATGAGATGGCTACCACTCAGATTTCCAAAGATGAGCTTGATGAGCTCAAAGAGGCTTTCGCAAAAGTGGGTGAGTATGTTTTGTAGCATAAATACATCAAAGCAATCTTTGTTTAGACCTAATCAAAGTTACTTCTCTACAAAATTGTATGGATGGTTACATATGAACCTTAGGGCAAGATAGTTAAAATTAATAGGATAGAATTTTGGAAACTATAATTCAAACTGTATGTGAAAAAACATCTATTATCTAATATGGTCAAGGATTTTTAGTCCAGGATCCCAACTGGAAGTTGTGGCTTCTGAAATTTTTATGACAATTTTTGTTTTGTTACTATATTTAGTGTTATCATTTTTAAGCAGGCTTGGGCCTTTTGACATATTCTGAATCGGATGTATGATTCTTGAAAATGTTAAGAACCATTAGATGACATTTTGAATTTCTTATTAGTCTTTTTCATACATCTTTTTTGCCTTTGGATAATGCAGATTATTTTTGCCTTCTCCCATTAAAATAAAGCATAAGATGCCACTTGGTTCTTCCTTTAACATCATACAGCATTTCTTAGAATTGAGTAAGTATGGAAGCAGAATCTTTATATTCCAAGTTTCAGTGCTCAGGTCATGTTAATAGAAGATAATGACTAAGCAAGATAAAGAACTAACTGACTACTGATGAATATATTTTGAGTCAACATATGCTTAGAGAGCTAGACTATTACTAGTTGGTATCTCCTTGACTAAAAGGTATAAAGGTAAATCATGATGATTTCTTACTTAGATCAGAATGTTCCATTTGACCTATGTTGAGAACCCCACCAGTGAAAAGGGGAAAGTATACATTCGCTGTTCCTACACATTTATGATCAGCATTTTCTGTGAAGGCATTTAATAGTAACAGCGTGCCTTAGGACGAATAATGACCCTAGCTTGAGTGACTATTCATAATCTCATCAGAATTATAATTAGAAAAAGTAAAATAATTCTGAATCTAGCATGATTTTGTCTGTGTGTATGAAAAAAGATCGCCAAATTTCCATTGATACCGTTGACTATAAGAAGTCACTGAGTGCACCCTGGTGGAGTAGCATTCTGGTTGGCCGCCTCTCACCAAGCGTAGTCCATACATCCCAAGGACCAGGGTTTGTATCCCAGTCCGGGGAAAAACAACAGTGTGAGCAGTCAAATGAAAATAAAATGAAATGCTTCTTCCTCCTCTCTTTCTGCTGGCCTGCCTACTCCCCGTTTTTGTTTCCTGCACCTTTCCTTTTAAAAAAAAGGAAGGTGGGTACTACCTTGTCTGATGCTGATTATAAAAAAACTGTGAGTTCTTGACTTTACGATGATTTATTTAGCCTTTATTTTGATTAATGAAAACAGAACAAAACACAAAAAGAAAAAAAAAGTAAGAAAAGAAGGGGAAATAAAGTAATAAAAATGAATTCGTTCTAGCATATGAGCCCAGCCACCCACCCATTTCTCTCAGGTAAATCCTCAGCCTTACTATCATCATCCAAAAGTTTGTTTAAATTACATTTCGTGCATTTATTTCTGTTATTTCTCCATATTTCAAATACAGATGAGATCATCCAGTAAATTACCTTCTTGTGATTCACTTTACTGAGGAATATACACTCTTGTTCCCTCCACGTTGTCGTGAATGGCAAAATTTAACTTTTTATGGCCAAGTCGTATTCCATTATACAGAGACACAACATACCTTCTTCATGCATTTGTCTGTCCATGAGCATTTAGGTTGTAACTGTATCTTAGTTATCATAAATAATACTGTAGTAAATATTAGGGTACATATATCTCCTTGATTTCAGACATTTGTATTCTTTGGATATATACCTAAAAGTAGGATTAATGTAACATACAGTAATTTTTTTAAAAAATTTTATTTTTGCATATTGAATACATATGTATAGGTTCCCCATTCCTCATAAATATGTCAGCATACCCTGCCCTCCACCAGATCACCAAGTGTTCCTTACCATTGCCCAGTGGGATTTTTCATTTTTTGAGAAATCTCCATACTGTTTTTCAGAGTGACTGTACCAAACTATTTTCACACAGTGTAAAAGTGTTCCTTTTTCTGCACACCCTCACCAACACTTGCTGTTTCTTGTCATTTTAATATAGGTCATTCTCAGGTGTCAGGTGATATCTCATTGTGGTTCTGATTTGCATTTCTCAAAAAATAAGTGAAGAGCATTTTTTCATGTGCCTATTGGGTATCCATATGTTCTTTTTGGCAAAGTGTCTATTGAACTTCTCTACCCATTTTTTTGATTAGGTCATTTGTTTTTTTGTTATTGAGTTGTAAGTGTTCTTTACAAATCTTTGACCTCACTCCCTTATCAGCTGATGTTGTACAAATATCTTCAACAGGGTGTCTTTTCCTTCTGTTCATAGTTTCTTTCACTGTGCAAAACCTTTTCACTTTAATATAATCTCGATTATTTATTTGTCTTCTGTTTTCCTTGCCATTGACATGTAGTTCCCAAGACACCTTTAAGGCCAATATCAGCATATGATCTATGTTTTCTTCTATATATTTTTTAGTTTCCAATCTTAGGTCAGTATCTGCAAGAATTTTTAAAAATCTCAGTATTCTCTAGAAATAGCCTTGTAATTGTTTCAGGACTACATTTCCTTTGAACTTTCTATTTAAATTATCATCTTTCAGTGTTGGGGACAAACCTAATTTGTATCTTTATGAATAGCATTTAGGAGTAGGGACCATGATTCATTATTGCGGTTTAATCTTCAAGGCCTCGTCACCTCAAATTAACATTTATTGTTAAATATATAGACCTTGTTCTCATATACAGCATCTTGGAAATATTTGCGTGCATGAGTCCTTAAAAATTAAAGCTAATCAAATAGTGTTTACCGTGTGGGATTATAATACATTTATTGATAAGAGAGCTTAATTGTTCCTCAAAAGCTTAATGATCTAAAGAGGGTTGACCAATTATCTCTTTGATGAAAAAAGAGCTAAATTGCCCCAATTGAGGGATCAATTAGAACTTGATCTGCAAGAAAGGGTCATTGTGGAACTACTGTCTAGTTTTAAGTCACATGTTTTGGAGGGTTTAGAGTAGGCAAACAGCTTCCCAGAGGTAGGAGGTTGGACCATATGCCTTGTTAAAATCCTTACCAGTCGTATATTCCTAAAATAAACCTATTCTTATTATTCCTTGCTGTAAAAAAGAAATTCTGGAGTCCAAAATTCCTGCCTGTTCTGCCTATTCTTCTATATTCCCCCTTCAGTATCTAGCACAGTGTCACACACATGTTGGGTTCTCAATAAATATTTAACGGACTGAATATCAAGGAATTATACAATCTTTTCACATGTTGGAATTTTCTCATCATCAACGATCAGCTCAAAGGGCCTTTGTTGTGAAGATTTTTATCACGGTGCAATTTCTTACTAAAGGTTTTGGCCTTTACATTGTAGCACATAAAATTTAGATACTTTTTCAGCATAATAAAGTTTGGTGTGTAGTCTGTCTTTTAAAAAAGCTTTTAAAGGGTCCAGCTGAATCTTTTGATTTTTCCTTTAACATCTTCGTCGTTTATAGTTGCTAGTTCCAGCGCCCTCAAGCAACTGTCAAAGGTTTTATGGAAATCTTTTTTCATCTTTTTTTTGTTCAGAGAAACTTGATATGAAAAACAAGCCGTATAACGTATTTTGCCTGCCAAGGGCAATTCTTTCTTATTGTGGAGAAGACTACTTTGTCTCAGTTCAATTGTGACGAAATATGGAAATCATTAAATGATTTTCTCCATCTATTAACAATAATAGCCTTGATTATCTCTTTAGAAATTCAGCAAAATCACAGTGTGTGGAGAAAATCTCTGTAATTACCACTAATTATAGGTTGTGTTCAATCAATTAATAGTGCTTTGAAACTCTCTTTACTAGAAATAAATTGAGTATTAGGATTTAAAGTTCTCTTTTCACTCATTTTCTGCACCTGCTTAGTGTTAGGCTCCAAGCTGTATATTTTCATCTAATTTTAATTTTCTCAACATTTGTTTCCAGTATTTCCCATTGGAAGTAGCAGAAGCCTTGACTCTCATGTTTTCTTACTTCATAACTTTTCCATTTTCATTTTAATGTAGCAATGCTACATACATTCTCTCTGAAAAAGGATAAATGAAACTTTTCAAAACACTTAGGAAATATTTTTTTTAGCAAATAGAGAATGTCTTCTGCATTCTGAGATGTTAATCTTGTTATGGAAATTAGAAGTCATTTGAATAATTACTTGTCACAAAGATAATTTCATGTAATATCAATCTTTTCAGATTGGCTTTAGTCCTGCAAATACATCTTTTTTTTCCCTCTCTAAGCAATGGCTACTGAGCTTTTGTTTAAATCGGAACTCAGCAGCTTTGAAAGAAAAAATAATGGGGCATCTGAAATGACTGGGAATAATATGGGTATATTCCTTTGCGGTTACCCAGCAAACTAAGCTCAGAACTTTTCTCACTTCAGCAAGTTGAGTTGTTGCAAATTACTTGACATTCTCTAGTAGATGAAAAGCCCTGTCAGGATGATGCCACAAAAAGCAACGGTGGTTTATTTTAATTCACTTTAGTATTCAGTAAAACTGTAGCAGTGCATATTTATTTAATGATGACTTGAAAAATAAAAACGACAGCCCTACTGGTAATTATGGGTGGAATCTTAGACATGAATGCATCAGGATGTCTGAAAACCATGTTTGATGGTGTGGAAGACAGGAGAAGTGAAAATACATGGATGCATGGGGTATGAACAAGAGCACACATGTGTACATGAGAGTCCATGTGAGCATGTGCGTAGTTATGTGTGTATTTTTAAGTGGGAGAGTGGTAGCTGATGGAAAATGATGGCCCAACTGTTGGAAAAGTTGAGTTGGAAAAGCTTGATAGACAACATTTTTCCTTGCCTGGTCTCAGCTTTCTCACCGCGTTCAGCTTTCAGTTATACTTGACTTCCACTGTTGGAAATCTACTGTTAGGTAGTGAACTCCATCCTACCCTGAACTGGGACTCATTAATCTGCCTCTTCTATTTGCTGGAATGAGCTACCTCTAAAGGTATAAACTGTGAAAGGCAAAACTCATCTTGAGCTGAGCATCTGGAGATGTTTAATAGCCTTTTCTAAAGTTTTAATGCCTAATGAAAGCTTGACTTTACTGCTTAGATCTTAGGATGGAGCAGACTAAATTCTAATACACAAATCTTTTGGCAATGTTTTAAATCAGTATTTCATGCGCTTTCATGGGCATTCAAGATGATGTGTGTTTGAGTGCACAAATCCATTATCATTGGACGTAGCTTCCTTTTGTCATTTATTTGAGGGCAAAAAAATGTGTGGGATATTTTTGGCTAAATTAAATCGAACTTGTAAGCCGAGCTTTCTGAAATGTGCATCTGCACTTGATTGGTTTTCTTCTTTAAGTCCTAATGAGCATTGTCCATAGTGGGTTAGTAAAGGGGTCGGATCGCATATGTGTTACAGATGAAGACACGTAGAAGCCACCTCTTTATAAAGTATGACATTGATTTAGACTGACTCAAGGATAGTTAAAGCAATACACACACACACACACACACACACACACACACACACACATACACACGCGCGCACACACATCCTGGAGGTCAAAGGAAACGCCAGTCTTCTTACTGTCAGATTTATAAGACAAGTAGAACCCCCAAAATATGCATTTGATGTGGTAGGCTGCACCACATCCCACCTGGACATGGGCAGTGTAAAACAGCAGCTAAAATCAAAACCACTTGAATTCTGGCTTGGCGTTCTCCAGACAAGTACTTAAAATAGCTTAAATAACAGGATGCAAGGGGAGGGAAAACATTTCCTTTTAAGGATATGCATTCTTGGTGTGATTCAAACTTCTGCAGGAACATGGCTGTATAATAAGTTTATTTACTTTAAGTTTACTTGGGGGGGAGAGTTAAATGACATTTAAAATAATCCTTGGTAAAAGAGCATAATGAGGTTTCTTTGAAAACAGAATGCAGATGTGAAACCTAGATGTGTCATCAGAGACACACACACACACACACACACACACACACACACACACACACACACACACACACGGAGAGAGAGACTGTTGTTAAAAACAGCCAGTTCCTTTCTGAGGAATTCATCAGCCTGTATGAAAGGCAGGCCTTTGGTGGAGCCACAGGAGCCTTTTAGTGGTTGATTTTGAAGTACAGTATTTTTTCTTTACAAATGAGAATGCTTGATCACCGTGTTGAAATTGACCACTTGACTGCAAGAACTTCGTCCACGGAGTTAGTGGAGTTTTTTTTTTTAACCTGCCACCTACCCATATACAGACCATCTTTTCTGAACCAAAAAAATAAAGCCATGTGCTTGCAGTAACATTGAGACTCTGCCTCTTATAGGCTGTCTGCGAGTTGACATCTACTTTATCTGATGGTTGAAAGAGGATGCTGGAACAGAACAGGCTTCAAGTCCCAGAACCTGTTCCACTCCATGCCAGTGTATAGTTAATGAAGTGGACAAGGAGCCAGAAAGGGATCGCAGAATATGGGCAGCTTTAATGAGAAAAGAAAGGATTGCCATCATGCCAGGAGGTTGTGATTTGAATTTCCAGTTGTTAAAACTGTTTTCAATCTAGGTCTGTGTTTTTCGAGTCTGTTTATTATTAAAGTCTCATGTTTATGTCAAAACGCCAAATAGGAAAAGCTCACCATCAAACATACTTTTGAGCTCCTGGTTAATAATGTCACTGTTGAGAAGGAAGCTTTTAAAAATGCCATGGTATTGCCTCATTTTCTGGCCTTCCAAAACACTGTACATTAGATTTCTAATATTATTCAAGGAATTGTGTGTTGTGTGTGTATGTGTGTAGTAGGAATTGGAAATAAAATTAGCATAAAACTCTTTAAAAATAATTGTACCCTATTTTGTCCCTCAAGTATTTTTCCAGCTGGGAGATTTTGTAAAATTAATTGCAAGCAGACTTTTTAGGCTCCCTCTGCCTTCTTATTGAAATTGAAATTGTTTTCTTCAAAAGATATAATTTAGGAGCTCTAAGAAAGGCTTGGTATAATTCACTACTACTAACACTAAAATGCCTTTGATCTCCAGAGGGTACTACAAGCTAGATCTGCTGATAAAATCTGGAAAAAGAGCAGAGTAGGTAAAAGTTTGAAAATATATAAAATTCCATTATCCATTGATTCTTTTCCTGTCTCAGGAAAGGTATTTCAAGCAATTCGACATTTTTACAAGATTTGGAAGTCACAGGGGATTCGATCTGATTAAATTCTATTATCTTTCATATCTAGCTCAGTGCCTGCTACAGAGGAGGTGTTCAGTTAGGTCTTACAGGTTGCTAAGTGCACTTGATATTTCTTAATAAAATCAAAGCAGGTTTCTCCATTTAGAAGGAGAGAGATGTCTTGACCTGCTGGCCATCTTGAGTTATCTACATGGCTACTCCTTGGTGGGTGTGTTTGCTTAGAAAACCAAATTACAGATCGGAAGGCTGCTGGCTAGGGACAGGATTAGAACAAAAGGAATGAGATTGAATGGTATTTAAGGGATATTTCTGTCTTTAAGGTTTCCTGATGAACGGCCATTCAACCTTTCCATGCTTTTTCTGTCTTATTTTTCTCAGTGTGTTTTTCTTTGCTTTTAAAATACTCATTGGAGTAGAGCATTCTGTTTTTCAATGATACTTGAGAGTCAGTGATTCTACGAAATAAATTCCCGTTGGTTATTAAATGCAAAGTACTGTGCCAGGTTTTGGGATGGGGTGATACAAAGATTTAGAAGAACCTTTATCAACAGATTTTGTAACCTGGCCCACACTGATTGCCGGGTGAGTTCATGGTCTCCAGCTGGAACAGCCCACATAGTCAGAGGGACTAGGGTTCACATCCAGGGGCCTGGAGTAGGGGGCGGGGGTGGGAACAGGCACAATGAACAACTAAATAAAAACAAATAAGATCCTTTTTCCTCCTCTCTCTTCCTGCCTTCCTGCTTATTGGCCTTCATACCTACCTGAACTTTTCCTTAAAAAAAAAAAAAACAAATAGATTTTGCAACCTAATAAGGAAGATTGTCATGTGATAATGAATCCTTATTCCTCCAACCCCCATTAAAATGTTTCTTTCAGTTACTAAGTCATCTGTTTTTGCTATTCTTACTTCAGAATGGAACTTCCACATGTGGAGATTTTATGCTGGTGATATTTTAGGGTGGTAGTTCCTTCCTGGCATCTTTTAATCACATCAGTGAGATGTCTTTTAATTGATACTCAAGACATCTTCATGCAAGTGGTACTTCTCCCCATTACCAACACCTGTGTTACGTAATACCGATAAACTGCCAAATAGGCTAGACTCTCAGGGCCCTGGTCATTTTCATGTCGTTTTAAATTTATTATGGTTCTCCAGTAGTATTTTAAAACATCTAGACCTTCTACTTCTGTTATTACTGAGAATACAGAAAAAATACAGTTAAGTACCTTTATGTTACGCCTAAAGTGCAATTAATAAGATGATTAAATTATGCCCAGATGCGTTTCATACATTAGGGAAATGTAGAATGCATTTTTTAAAGAGTAAAGAAGGGAGAGGAGAAAGAAGCATTTTTAAGGGAGGAAGAGAAGGAAGAAACACCTTTATTTATTTGGTTGCTCATTTTGACCTTTCACCCTGGCCCCGGCTCTCAAACATGGGTCCTTCGGCTGTATGTGGCGCTTGAGCCACACGGGTGCACTGTGCAATGTATTTTAAAATACTTTTAATCATAAATAATAGCGGTGACAAAAGTTTTGATAGTTGCAAGGAATAAATCTTCTTTAAAGAAATAAGAATTAAATAATACTTTATTTAAATCATGAGGCGCAGTTGTGACCAGACTGCTGTTACTCTGTATTTGCTTTTAATGTATTATGCTTTTATCTCCAGATTTTTTAAAAAATGTATATAAATGCACAGTTTGTAGAGTCTTGTAACTGAATTTCAAAATCAGTGTGTTAGAGCCAAAACAGATACCTTAGAGATCATTCAATACAAAACATGACTTTCACAGATGAGAAAACCCAGACTTGAAAAGGTGACTTAGTAAGTAGCCAAGTTACAGTTAAATCACATGCCATGTTACTTTCACTGTTGTGTCCCTTCAGCTATGCTTTGTATCTTTCACGGGGCCACACTTAACACTGTAGGACTGAGCTCTAGCTTAAACTTTTGAAATCAAATGGAAGAAACAGATTGGTATAAACATGGCAAAAGTCGTATTGAAACCCCAGAATTTCATTCATCAAAAATATCTAAAATCCTGCCACTGTGCCATGTGGATTACTTTGTTCTTTTTAGCGACTGCAGATGTTGTTGCTGGATTGATTTCTGTGTAGAAACACTTTACTAATAAAATGTAAATTCAAAGCTAAGGAAGTGAAGATGGGCCCCAAGGGCATTAAGTGCTTTCCTTCGAAGACAATATTAGTTATTTCCAAAAGTATTGGGTAATTTGGGAGATGATATTTTAAAAGTATAGGTCTTTTAATTGGTTGATTTTAAATGACTAGATTTATTTTTGGATATTTTGCTTCATTTTAAGCTAAATATATTATTTCATCGGTCTTCAAAGTACTCCACAAATGGTTTCATATAGGATATCAAATGTTTTAGTAATTGACAAAGATTGGCTACAAAGAATCACACTTAGAATAAAATCCACAGTATGTCACATCAGCAACAGAAAAGCAAACGAAGCCACTCTCAAAATAGGCAGAATATCTGAATAAACACTGCTCCACAGAAGATATACAGGTGGCCAACAGGCACATGAAAAAATGTTTATCATAGGGAAATGCAAATCAAAGCCACAATGAGATACCCCCTCACACCTGTGAAAATGTCTTGTATCAAAAAAACTAGAAACAACAAGTGTGGGCAAGGATGTAGAGAAAAGGGAATCCTTATACACTGTTAGTAGGAGTTTAAATCTGTAACCTCTTTGGAAAACAGTGCAGGTTCCTCAGAAAAATAAAAATGGAACGATCATTGACAGTATGTTCATAGCAGCGCAGTTCACAGTAGCCGAGATACGGAATCAACCTAAGTGCCCAGCGATAGATGACTGGATAAAGACAGTGTGGTATCTTTTCTCAATGGAATTCTACTCAGCTGTTAAAAAAGAGAAAATCAATAACTGGAATGGAGTTTGAGGTGATTATGCTGAGTGATATAAGCCAGAAAGAAAAAGAAAAGTACTCAATTCATATGTGGAATATAAAGAAATAAAACAAACAGAAGACAACAAAATTCTGATACAAGACGGGTTACCAGAGGGGTCCGCGGATTTGGGGGTGGGGGAGAACCCAAGGTTGAGAGAGCAAAAGTGTTAGTGGAGACAGGCACTAGAACTCAGGTGGTAGATGTGGTGTGATACACACATAGACAGAGGTGTGAATCAGTTATCCTAAAAATCATACAGCAGTATCAGCAAAACAGACAAAATCCAAGTATGTTCCATGACTGCTCAGAGCTTTTGTGAAGTCATCTCTCACTATCTCCTTGGCTCTCTCCAGTCCCGTCATATGAAATCTTTGCTGTTCCCCAAACACACCAGGCATTCTTTCACAAAACAGACTTTACATTTGCTCTTTACTCTCCACCTGAAATCTTGTGACCCCCTTCCCCAATACTCATATGATTTGCTAGCTTAGCTCCTTTTAAGTCTTCATACAAATGTAACTTCACAAAGAGGCCATCTTTTTTTTTTTTTAAGGAAAGGTGCAGGCAGGAATGAAGGAAAGTAGGCAGGCAGGAAGAGAGAGGAGGAAGCACTTTATTTAGTTAGTTTTTGATCTATGTTGTTCCCCCAGCCCCTCGTCAAGAACCCAGGGCCTTGGGATGGATGTGGACTGTGCTCAAATGGAGGCAGCAGACTTGTCCACTAGGCTACGAGGGCAGGCCAACGAGGCCATCTTTGACCATAGTACCACTGCCATCACCCCAGTCACTTGTTACTATAGGCCATGGTTATTCAACTTCAGCACTATTGACATTTGGGGCTACATAATTCTGCACTGTGGAATGGGGACTTGAGGGAGTCTTGGGCATTGCAAGATATTTCCCAGCATCCTTGGCAGTACATACTGGATGCTCATAGTACCCTCTCCCAACCAATCAAAATCAAAATGCAATCAAAATGTCTCCAGACATATCTGAAGGTCATCTGGGGGGCAAAATAAACTCCAGTTTTACCCCATACCCTGATTTATTTTTCTTCATTCCCTTATGTTCTATTATATTCTTTTATAGTCATGCATCATGTTATATATTATTTGCTTATTGTCACTAGGATGTGAGCTCTTTGACAGCAAGATTTTCATTGCTTACAGTATTCCCCATCACAAGAAAATACCTGGTATAAAGCTTTAAAGTATTGTGTCCAATAGATTAACTCTTCACACTACTTTTTTTTGAACAGTGTTGTGATCATCTTGAATCATTTTCTGTATTCAGAGTGATTCCTTTTATTATAATAATCATATTTCTATATAGAAACAAATGGGGACCTATGGATTAAAAAGCAATATTGAACGGTGGGTATTTAAAATTGCAGGTTGAAAGCCCACTTTTACTTACAAAATGCAACTCATGGGATTAGAGCCCTCAGGGCATTAGCCTTCTTTCCTAATAAATTAACTTTGGGTCATTCATCAGTTTTTTCCTGTGTTTAACAACTTCAAAATAAATATCATCAACACTTAGATATACATATTGTTGCTATAACAGTAGCACAAAAATAAGAAAGTTGAACATTTGCGTTATTCAGGGATATATTATGTTTATGAACAGTATTTTTGTCTTGTATTAATGTTTCTATTAACTCTTAAAAATTGATACAGAAGATGGCAGCTTAATTGCAGATGCACTTTGTAATATAACCCGCATTAATTCATAAAACTATTCTATTCAACTATTAGAAGAATAAGGAACATAAAGCTTCTAAGTAACTACAGTAGAAATTGTTTCATACCATGACAGTGATTCATTGGTGTATAATGCCTCAATTCTTTATTTAAAATCCTATTATCTTCATTTTTTAATAATTTTGCTAAACAACTCTGCTTTCTTAATTTAGAGATGCCGTTTAAAGTTAAATTTACACTTTCAGGTACAATATACATGATGAAAATCTTATTCTTTTATTTGCAGCTTTTGTTTCCCTTTCAGACAACCTTACAAAAAGAAAGTGAAAGATTGCATTTAGGCATTCTTACAGATTAAACCTGAAATAAAGAAAAATGATTGAATAAGTTAACTTATTTCTCTTTACACATTTTTCTTTTTTGCTTTGTCTCTCTTTGCACAAAGATCTGAACAGCAATGGATTCATTTGTGACTATGAACTTCATGAGCTTTTCAAGGAAGCTAATATGCCATTACCAGGATATAAAGTGAGAGAAATTATTCAGAAACTCATGCTGGATGGTGACAGGAATAAAGATGGGAAGATAAGTTTTGATGAGTTTGTTTATGTAAGTATGTGGAAATCTACCATTATGAGAAGCAATGATTCTTTCTTTGTCTAGTGGAAGCTTAGTACTATTATATTAGGGTCCTAGAGAGGTTATATCAGTACTGCTGCAGCTAATAACATTTCTCACATCCCACTGTATCATTTAGTTCTTTCAGCCATTAGACTTTACTAACAAAAGAACTGAGGAAAAGAACAGACAGAAGCAAAGCTGTAGCACATTGTTTGCCATGTAAAGTCAACCATCTCCCATTGGGGCATCATTAAAGGGCATTTTTCAAGGTGCTAGATGATATCTTTGAAGGGTTGTTTTCTCTCTCCTTCAGTGTACTCCCAAATTTTAATGATACATCCTAACTCACAGTCTTGGGAGCTTCCTGAGTTGGATGTTCTGATTTGAAAGGATGTTTGCTCTTTTGATGGTAGTAGTATTTAACTGTCCTATCTTCTCTGGCATGATAATTTTGATAATTAAATGTTCGAAGCATATCTTTTTAGTCCATTGGAAGAGGTAGTTAGATCTTTGTTTTCTTCTCTAGTATCAACAAATGCTCCTCAGGGTTAGAGCTCTTTCTTAATTCTTCAGCCAATACCCCACCCTCACCCCTCACCGTTACCCTCCCACAGTCAGCACCTGTTTATTGCTCCCTACTTAGTGCTGGCAGAGTGTAACTCTCATTACTGAATCCTCGTGACTTTAACCTGCTATTCAGTGTGATCTAGAGTTCCTAGACATGCTGATTTTAGTGTCAATTCATTGATAAAGTATTTGAGATACATATGTTAAAGAGTAGCCCTTGCCTTTTTTCGCAATGAAGACCATAAGATTTTTTTAAAAAGAAAGGTATAGGCAGGATGAAGATGAGTAGGCAGGCAGGCAGGAAGAAAGAGGAGGCATTCAATGATTTTTTATTTAGTTGCTTCTCCTGGGTCCTTGAGATGTATGTGGGGTACATCCGGTGGACTTAACTCTAAGCCACCAGGGGACATCAAGATTGTATTGCTTTTGTTATTAATTTAAGGCTGGGTTTGTCTAGATCTAGTGAGGTATTCTTTACAGCATGTTGCAATAGCCAGCCAGTGCTCAATATCCATCACAAACTTCCTAGCCCTCCTGCTCTCCTTTGCCATGGTTTATTTTTGCCCCAAGACATCTGAAATGGTAGCATACATTTCCATCAGTAATAGAAGCTTGCTCACTATACCAAGTGAAATGCTGGTGGGTTCTCCCCAGTTAGAAATAACCCCTTTAGAATTCTGTAAAGTTCAAGAAGCAGATTGGCCAAGGAATGATTTCCATTCAGCTTGATAGCGTTTAACGGAGGTGTTACAGTTTTAAGAAGGCAGATATGTGTCGTAACTATAATGGTGTAGAGTTCTTGTCATTTTCTTTTGAAGGACTGATTTCCTCCCCATTGTTTTTATCTCTAGTTATTGCCAAAGCCTTTTGTTTTGAATTCTAAGTTCAATAGTAAGTTGCAGTTGACTTGCAATTTGCGCGCTTGCATGTTCTCTGATTTATAACTTGCTGCCCTTGTAACTGCATGTTTAGTTGTGAATTTATAAAGCAGCTTAGAGCAATAGTTAAATATGGTTGATGGCTTGTGATAGATTTTGCTACTCAGAATTGTTTTAATTTACTAGAAAGAGCAAACCTAAAGCAGCAAGATTTTACAGTGTATCCTTATTAAGGCCCAAATTCTGAAAGTGTCTTTGAGAAAAATGATCAAAGATAGAGATTTAGTTTTGTATATTTTGAAACATTGTGGTTTCCGGCTTCTTTTGTGTCTTTAAAATGAAAAGGTACGATGATTCTGAAAACCAAAAAATAATACATAAAGATTTTAGCACCTCCGGGGATTTTTTTTTAAAGCAAACTACTAATGAGGACATTTTGATAAAATATATGTTCAACTTGGAAGGAATCAAAATGTTTATACTCCTTCATTTTTTCAAATTAAAAAAAGAAAAGGCAAGAAAGCCCGGGTTCCTGAAAAAAGAAGTGACTTTGGCATCATTACAGAGGACTAAGGACATTTTCCATTTACCTCCCTGCTATTCAAGAAATGTGAACTATGAAGGACAGTAAAATCGCCTTTCTGAAGTTTCAGAGTGATACTACTCTTACCTTACTGAAAGAAAGATGGACATTTAACCACATAGTTTCCCACTCCCACCTACTTTGTCATCAGTGAAATAGCTTACAAATTGTCAAACATAATACGGGGCAGATCTTAGTTATCTGAGAAGGAGGAAGTGCCTGTGCTCCTGTCAGGTATTAACATAAGGAACTGGAAATAAACATGTTCTTGCTTGTGGAGCTTTTTCTTTTTATTTAAATTACCGCTTAAGGAGGTCTTAATTGCAAACTAAGTTACAAACAAAAGCATTTTATGTTAATTTAGAAAGAGACTTATAGACCAGGAAAGAATCACTAAATTAGATGTAAACTTCAGATGTTCAAATGAAATTGAATACTTGCATTTTGTTTCCTCTGAGAATTTCAAGTAAATTACTAGATTTTTATACCTGTGAATATACAAGACTGATGTGACAGTAAGCTGTTTCAGTAGAGGTGTCTGCACTGAACTGAACTCTTGTCTTTACAGTGAGAAACTTGCTTTCATGATGGTGGTAAGTGGTTGGCCAGTTGTAGGACTTTTACTAAAAGTACCTCACAGAACCTCATGGGATTACATAACTTCATCTGAGTATAGTGCTTAACAACAGTCTTATACAGTTGTTATTTGCTGGGGTAGTTCCTTCTTTCTTTTTTTTAAAGCAGAGTTCTTTTCCTGTTATTACCAAGTTTAGACCTACAACAGATTCCCAAAAAAGGAAAAGTTTCAAACCTGCTACTTTAGACATAAACGTCAAACACTGGAAGCCAGTCAATATTTTTTTTGTTGCCATTTTTGTTTTGAAAAAACAATGAACTAAACACATGAATTCGAAATTCTCTTGAATAAACACCATTTCATTTTAACAAAGAGCCTTCAATTTCTCTGAAACCACATAGGTCACCCTTAATCAATCCAAGAACTTGACCTTTTATGCAGGTTACATTTTAATATCTAGGTTTTTAAACTCTTCCTCATCTTAAGTCATATGTCTCTGGATTTGTGCTGAGCTAACGCGGGGTCAAAAGACGTTAGCTTCTTGCTGAGCGTCTTTGACAGAAAGGTGATCAAAGTTACTAAAGGGATAAGAAATACATATAGTCCATAAAAAGAGACTGGGAAAGATACATAGAACCAGAAAGAACAGTGTGCATTAGGAATTTGTTCACACATGATAAAACTAGTTCTTTCTCATAGAGGGGAAACAGTGAGTTCTTTGGTGTCACAGCGGGCAGCTTTGAAAAGACCCATTGAGTGGACCCCAGGACAGTAGATAGCCTTGTGTTATCTCTGATTTCAGAGACTCTTGTCAAGCCAAGGCTTATACTCAGATAGCTTTATCATCCGCTCCAGCAGTTTCTTCACTGTAGGAAATAAAATGCAGATTCTTGTAGACCGGATCGATTTAAACAGGTACATAAATCTTCAGTCATCTCTTTTCTTAAATTTTTTTAAATCTGAGGATCAGAGGAAAATGCTGTGAAACTCCAAATTTGAACTTGACGGCAGCCATTTATTTGAAAATATTGAGAAAATAAAAGTCATATTACTTTGCTAAGACAATGAAAAATTAGCTAATTCAGTTGCACCTTTGCATGTCATTTCCAAGCATTTGAGTTTAGCTGGATCTATGTTAAGTAGTTGCCTTAGGATCTATTATACAGCAGGTATTCTTTTCTCAAGATGTATACAAACGGGTTTATTTTTCAGCTGAAATAGTGATCATGGAAACAATCTAACTTTTGTAAGCAAATGAGACTTGAGGCAAAAGTAGTCGTAATTAGAAAAATCATTTTTCATATGTCTTTGTGAGATGGTGAACATTTTTTTTTTCATTACAGTGTTTTATGGTTTGTCAGTCAAGAGGAAATGCACACATTTCAGATTGTCATTTACTTCACAATGTTGACTGAATAAACTAGGACTCAGAATAAGGTAGAAAAGTGATTTTTTTTTATTAGGCAGATAGCTAGTTCTCAAAGAGGGAGCTGTGGAAACAAAACACGGTGAGCGAAGACTGCTGTGCACCCGTGTGTTACTCAAAGATGGGGATACATTCTAAGAACCTCATTAAGCAACATCATTGTCATGGGAATGTCACAGAGTAGAGCTACACACACTTAGATGGTAGAGTGTACTATACGCTTACACGCCATGGTATCGCCTTTGGGGCCATAGTTACATACACAGTATGTCTGACTGAAACGTCATTCAGAGACACATAACTATAATTTTGGCGTGGAAGTTTAGATACATTAAATTAAATTTTAAATTGGACTAAAACATCAGAGTGTAAGATGTACCCCCTTGTGGTTTAGCAGCTAAGGTGCAGGCCATGTAAAGCTCGAGGACCAGGGTTCGAGACCTGGGGGCTGGGAGAAGGAAAAAAAATCAAAGTGTAGATAAAAACTATTTTAATAATTTTGAAAATTACCCAGAGTGCAACAGCCAGCTCCACATTATTGATATTTAACAGGAGTCAGCATAATGAACAAAGAGGAGGAAGAGTAATTTATGTGTATTTACGTAGCCAATGTGGGTATATATGAGTGTTTACACATACAGACATAAATGTATGCTGTACACACACATAAGTACACACACATACACAGACAGTCATCCTAAAACTCTACCTCTGAAATTATAGGTATTAAATATTAGCTGAAATTACAGTGATGGAAATTGAGTAAGCTTGATTTGCTAAAACTCAGTGCTTACTCATTTCCTAAACAGGGCTTGGAAGTCCAAGAAAATCAGGATTGAGGAATGGTAACAGGAAAAGATGACTTTGTGATTGGGCCACTGACAATTGCAACAGCTTTTCTACCAGTTACAAAAAAGTCACTCTAGGTTGATTAATTATCTGGAAAAACTAAATATAAAAAGGCACTCCTTTTGGCCTGGTGCATTTTTGTGCAAGATGCAAGGCTTAGTTAATGGAGCATGGACTAGATTTCAGCTCTTACTCCTGTGTACTCTTAGCGACAACCTGAACTGCTAGATTTTGTGACCCTGTTCTAAGATTTTAAACATAGGCTCTATCTCCCTAAGGGGGTGTGTGTGTTTGTTTATGTGCTCATAATACTAAAGGCCTTTGGGTTATTTTCCATTTATTCAGCAACTTTTCCATTATTGTCATAAGTTTCTGTCCGTAAGTCCACTCATATGTTCTAGACAGCCTGTAAAGAAATTTTTATGAAGTTGCTGCATCTTGATCTTACGTTACTGGCAGTGGTTATGCACATTGGTAGATCAAGAATAAATCTGGGGTTAAGTGAAGTGCCAGTATTTTAGAAATATGTTGGCAATATTTAGCATGCCCATTCATTCAGTCAGATGGTTGGAATAGAAGGTGAAATTTACTTTGTCATACCTGCTCATCGATTGCAGTAGGGAGTACAAGTTGATTTCATTAGTACTGTTCTTTATTGCGAAGAGAAGCTGGACTTTGCAAATGCTCACACAAGACAATTGCGCTTTTTGTATTTATTCTCAAGACTCATCTATTGCTGCCCATTTAACACATTTTTCACATTATTCTATACATTTTCATTGAACAAACGCTTACGGAAATAATAAGGGGTTTTTTTAGGGTGGGAGTTTGAGTCATAACATTTTCATCTGTCTTTGCGCTAAGAATTATGGTCAAAGAAGACAGGCGAGTCCACCTTTCCCTCTTTTCTTTCCAGAAGAAGAACAAAGTCTTCCTTATTTATAGAAAGTACAGATTTGCCTGTGCCTTTGAATCACACTAGTTTTGGGCTGAAAGCACATTCAATGCATGTGGCATTTCATGTTTTTAACAAGTGTGTGCAGTTGATTTTCTGGAGCTTTGTTTAAGCAGCAGTAATGTAGTTTTTGTTTAAAAATAGCCCAGTTTTCCATACCTTTTAATGCTTATCTTTGGGAGACAATGCAGGTGATCGAATATAAAAAGATGAATATGCTTATTTTGGTGCCTGGTTTAAAACTAATTGTGAATCAACTATCTATCTTAATTAATAGATTTTCCAAGAGGTAAAAAGCAGTGATATTGCCAAAACCTTCCGCAAAGCAATCAACAGGAAAGAAGGGATTTGTGCTCTGGGAGGAACTTCAGAGTTGTCCAGCGAAGGAACACAGCACTCCTACTCAGGTAATAGTTTCACATGCATACTGTTAACACAGTGAAGGAAGTGGGGTGCTTGTTTTATCGGTGAGGAGGGGATCTAGAACACGGCCTCCTAGCAAGGAGGTCTTTTGCAACATGTGTTTGGGCTTGGGACTAATACTTGCCATAAAGGCATTGTAAGTATTTCTTGTATGGTGTTGGTAACTTGCAAGACAGATGATACAATATGTGCAATACAGGCTTTGCTGCAATGGAGTTCTGCAGCAATATAAATATAATCTTAAAAGATTTGTATAAGCACCTTCTCTAAGGCTCCATTTACCCCTGCTCTATTTGTTTTGTTGTTGTTGGTTTTTAAATTCTTAATAACCACTGTGCCGCATTCAAGTGTCTGGGATTTCAAAGAAGTTTTAACTACATGTTTGTGGTACATTAGTGTTCAGCACTACAAAACAGCAATTTTAGGAGCTAGAGTCAAATATTCGACCTAGAACATGAAAGAATGTCTTGTTATTCAACCTAATTTTAGAGGAGGAAAAATACGCCTTTGTCAACTGGATAAACAAAGCTTTGGAAAATGATCCGGATTGCCGACATGTTATACCAATGAACCCGAATACTGATGACTTGTTCAAAGCAGTTGGGGATGGAATTGTGCTTTGGTAAGATGGTGGCTAATTTTAGATCCAGATTTCCAAAAAAAGTCTTACCCATAATTGCTATATTGTTTCTGGATGCTTGACAGTTTCACCTTAGGAAATAATAAGAATTGTACATTGACTTGGTTCTGTCCAATTCATTTCATCTGTAGGTCTGTCTATAAAAGTACCTCCAATATTTGCATCTACACTTCATCCATTTAGACAGCGGTTAGGAAAGCTCTTAGCTTCCAATTTCTTCTCATCACTAAGCAAGCAGATCATTACAACCTTGTGGAACTTAGGTTTGTCAGTATGTTTATTATTCTAAGGTACATACCCACCCCACCCAAAAAAAATTCAAACAAACACGTGGCTACAGGTTATTCTCATTCTCCAATTACTTACTTAGGAAAACCACATTTGTCACAGCTGCTGCCCCAGGGCCAACAGTGTCTTGGCAGAAGTAATATAAGGTCATCAACACTTTGTCAGTCTATGTCCTATTTAGAAGTAGCATAGCACAGTGGGTTAAGACCATGCTCCATAATCAGTCAACCTACCTGGGATCATGGTTATACTTTGCCACTCAGTAACTATAACTGTAATCAAGACATTCAATTCCCTTGCATTTTAGTTGTCATCTATTAGGATCCACAGATGACTACTTACTTTACAGGGCTGTTGAAAACATTAAGTAAGTGACTAGATAAATCTCAGATGACAGTGTACAATACATAAAATTCCCTTTTTTTTCCAGTAAAGTACTTTGGTTGTTTGAAAAGCTGATTTAAAAAGTATAATATTGGGTGCGCCCTGGTGGAGCAGTGGTTAGGACAAATTGCTTCTGAAGGATGCAGGCCATATACCCCTGGGTTCTAGTCCCAGGTCTGGGAAGAAACAACCAGTGTAAACACTTAAATGGAAAAATTAAATTAAAATGTTTCTTCCTTCTCTCTCTTCCTGGCTGTTTACCTACTTACCTTCATTCCTACCTGCACCTTTCCTTTTTTTAAAAAAAAAGGTAAGATTGTTCCACTTTCTCCATTGATAGGCACTCAAGAAAAAACTCCGCATGTGTTTTAATAGGGAGAAATAATCATATCGTACTACTTTTTTAACATTTAGATTTTTGCATGGAAAGAAGCATGGTATTCTCTATGCAGAATAAAATGTTTTAGGTCAGGATTATAAACATCTAAGATGTTATAGTATAACTCTAAATTTTATAAATGAGATTCATCTTAATAAGTTGTAAATTCTAGCCTAATTAGTAAGTAAATCTTTCTTTCTCTCATCACTATATTACTAGCGTAAAATATAGTGCCTACCTAGCTCACCATTCCGACAGTCAAATATTTGATGAATGAAAGACTCTCATGCACAAGTAATGGTATGTCTTTGTAGGTAAATGCAACTCTTAATTGTAAATTACATATCTGAAAGAGGTAAGTTTCATTATAGGGTATTATCTGTTTTTGACACAATAAAGTTTTCAATATCCAAGTTATTCCTTCTTATAAAATAATGTAGAAAATGCAAAACAACTGAAATGAAAAAATATGCCCTGCCCTCCTAATCAGAGATACCCCACTACTGTAATCATTTTTATTTTTTTGTAATTTGCATGTTTCATATGTATAGCTTTTTCTGTGATCAACATGATATGACATATATATTATGTCTATTTTCTCAGATTATTTGAGACATAGTAAATCTTAAACTGTTTGTGAATACTTAAAGACTTTCAAATAAACCAACTAACTCATTTTAAAAATAATTTTGTTTTAGTAAAATGATCAACCTTTCCGTTCCTGATACAATTGATGAAAGAGCAATCAACAAGAAGAAACTTACACCCTTTATCATTCAGGTATGCACGGTTCAACCCGCCTTCTATGAATTACTATTTGAGGATCTGTTTCCTAGAACATGGGCCTGGCATTTTGTATCTTCCTACCTAATTCTTTCAACAACCCTGATTTAGCATTATTATAACCCGATTTTTCAGGGAAGAAAACTGGGACTCAGAAGTTTCCAAGCTTGCCCAAGGTTAATGCTAGAACTGAAGTTCAAATCTAGATCTAACTCCAAAACCCTCTGTTCATTACATTACATATTGTGTTCAAACATTCAGAAATCAGCAAAAAAATATCTAAGCTCTCGATGAGCACGTTTAAAGGATGGAACATTTTTACTTTCCATCAAATGAGTGTTAGATGATTAATTGCAAAATTTCTCAGTAAGAGCACCTATTGGGCAGTAGAGATCAAACTTCTAGAATGCTTTCAGGTATATGCATTAGAACTCTCGCCTAGGCATTTTTATAAATATGACACTAAACTGCATGGATACGCTTACTCTGGTTACTCAGTCTTTTCCTTTAGTGTCAGTGTACTTCGAAAGGCACCAAATAAAAATACCAAGTTAACTTCTCATGGAATTCTGGAAAAGATAATGGCGGTAAGACTAAGATTTGTTTTAGCTGTCTTTGAACATCAAAATCTGCAAATCCTATTCTGTGGAACAGTATGGATCACTGAGTGTGATTTTCAAGGAAGGGAGAAGTAGACCTCTAAAAACAAAAAAGGAAAGGTCAAGAAGCAAGTGTGTAAATTGGTTGTCTTGCAGGAAAACTTGAACTTGGCACTGAACTCTGCTTCTGCCATTGGGTGTCACGTTGTGAACATCGGTGCAGAGGATTTGCGGGCTGGAAAACCTCATCTGGTTTTGGGACTGCTTTGGCAGATCATCAAGATCGGTTTGTTCGCTGACATTGAATTAAGCAGGAATGAAGGTAATGGAACAGGCATTACTTTGAAGGTTGTTTATTGGTTATTTATTTTCTAGTCATGCAGACTGACGTGCTTTTGCTTAATTGAGGTGATTCGATAATAACTAGAATTAACATAAGGTAATGCTATAGTGTTATTCCATAAAACAGAGTAATTATAACTTTGTTCTTTAGTAGTAATTAACATGTGTCTGACCCTTTAGAATTCATTTTGCAATAAAGACAGGAAAGCACGGAGAGTTTAAAGGAAGTTTGCCAAGGCCCCCAAACTTCATATTTATTTTTTGCTGAGCACCCCGTCACCTCCCTCAACTCTACCACAGTACATACATCCCAAGGACCCAGGTTCAAGACATAGGACTGGGGAAAACAACCAAGATGAACAACTAAATGAAAATAAATAAGATGCTTCTTCCTTCCCTCTTTTCTGGCCTGCCTGCCTACTCGCCTTCATTTCTGTCTGCACCTTTAAAAAAAAAAAAGGCTCTACTTTTATTAGACCATGAGTACCTGCAAACCAGGAATTATGTCATACAAGTGTTTGCACCTCTATTGCTTAACAGTGTCAAAAGAGTGAATGAACTTGCAATGCCCATTTCTCTATAACATATTGGTTGTGTTTTCTTTTTTTCCTTACAGCCTTGGCTGCTTTACTTAGAGATGGGGAGACCTTGGAGGAGCTTATGAAATTGTCTCCAGAAGAGCTTCTACTTAGATGGGCAAACTTTCATTTGGAAAACTCAGGCTGGCAAAAAATCAACAACTTTAGTGCTGACATCAAGGTAACCGTGCAAAGAACCATAACACTTTAGGAAGAATATAATGACTTGGGAGATTTCATTCCAGTTTAACAGAGAGACAGTCCTACCAGTCCATCACCAAGCTTTATTGCCTCTGGGCCCTGATGATAGATTTCAGGAGTGAGAAGAAGCCAGGTAAGGAGCACTGGCACCAAGTCAAGCTTTTGTTTTGTAGAAAAGGATACAAGTCAGTATAGTTCCAACATCTATATTCTGTCTGCTGTTGAACTCGGAAGGTAATAAGATGAGCAGTGACTATGCCATTCCTAATTCCCTTTCCCAGGCCTCACTCTACCTGTTAGTAAAGACCTAGAAGAGAAAGAAAGAGCCTCAAGCTTTATCTATGCCTTTCTTATGTAGCTTCATCTATCCCTTTCTTATGTAGCTTCTCCCCTGTCAGGTGCTCATCCACCTTTGGACTTTCAGGTCCTGAGTGTTATGATGAGTTCTTTCATCTGTCTGTGTCTCCTACTTCAACTCCTGCCCCAGTACCCTCCTACTAACTCTCCCCTGGACTACAATTGCTTAGCATATAAAAGTTGAAAAGATATTCTTGTGTTGAATTGAATTTTGGCTCTCACTGCTTTGCAAGAAAACTAGCAAAGGAGCGAGACATCTTAGCTCTTGCTGGGAACATGTATTCCCTTTAGCTTCTCAGAGAGAGAGAGTGTCAGCACAGCCCTAATCAATATCCAGGGTTCTCATTCATTCACTCCACGCTCTCCAAAATCCAAATGTTGAGACATAGGGAACACACTTCAGTCTCTTCACCTTACTCTATGTCACTGACGAACCGAGCTAGAATAATCATAGTTTGTGATCATATCTGTTTGTTCAGCGATGAGAAGAAGTACTAGGTTATGTGCACTGTTGATGTTATCACTGAAATTAAGAGCCCCCATATTTTAAGACCAACTGGCCCTACTCTTCCATCTTAACTTATACAACATGGGTGGCCAGGTATATTTTGCTTTATGTGTTAGATGTGTCCCCAGAAGCCATTCATAAAGGGAGTTTATGTTCTGGGATGTATTTCCAAAATACAAAAGGAAATCTACCAGTAATTTAAAAATGAAGACTGCTTTGACTGGTTTTTCAAAAACAAAAGATTATTTGTCAATGTGAACATGTTTCAAGTTCAAATTTTCACCTGAAAAGCCCTTTGCTGAGTAGTAAATAGAGACCCTGCTAAGTCTGTTCTCAGATGCATAGGATTAGACTATGAATTGTTTCTGTAGTACTTCGTTGGTAATTATAAGCAAAAGCACTTTTGCAACAGTAATGCATTATTCCTTAGAGGAGATCATCCTCTGCCCTACCATGGTAGCATGTGGATTTGCACTTCATAAATTGCTCTGAAACGGCTTTCGCTCAACTGATTTTCTCCATTCTTAGAATCATTGTCGGCACTGGGTATCAAACTCACTTGGGTAACTTATTTAAAAGGCAGCTTTCTGGGTATCTCCCAGAGATTCGTATTTAGTAGATCTGGAGCAAGTTCCACAAGGTGTTGGGTTGTAACACACATGAATCTACAGGACTTAATATGAGAAACATAGCTTCACAGCCTATTTGGACTTTCCAGGCCTAGTAGTGGAAAACTCCAGTAACCAGGAAAGTGGTCTTCAGGCATGGCAAGTTTAAGGAATCTTGATTCTAGTTCCTATCCTCAAGGATTCCAGAGAAGCAGAATTTTGCTTAAAGTGTGTGTTGAAGGTTCTTTCTGAGGGTTTTTGCTGTAACCCATTCTTTATCTACACACTCTGAATTCGCCCATCCTGCTTCCGGTATTAAGTAATACCAATTTGTTTTAAGAATGGTTTGAAATTCCAAGCAGAAAACAAATGTTCAAGTGATGAAAGAGTTCAGGGGCTGAAAATAAAAAGAGAAGTTTGGTTGGTTAAGTATATTTAGCTCATAAAAGGTTAAATGTTATTTCATCAACCTAAGTGTTTCTCATTTAGAATTTTTTGTCATTTTAATTTGCAATTAAATACATCTTTCACATAGCTCATTTCTTCTCCATAGGTCATGGCATGTATTGTGCTTTGTAATGATGTAATCTGTTTATTTTCTTTTCTCCTATGCTTCCCGGATTTCTGCTCACCTACTTATTTTTTCTAACTTGTTAACTACCAAGCTTACTGACTTCAGTAATTCAGTGAAGGTACAGAATTAGTTATGTCTTTGTTAGCATTATATGGACAACTTCAATATATTGTAAAATCATGACAAAAATCCAGTTCACTCATCTTAAAGGTAAACATAAGGCCATCTAGATGAGCTTTTCTGGGGGATGGATGTGTTAAAGTAGAAAACAATGATCTGTGCCATAGATTCTCACAAAACCCAGTGCGAGTATCGTTCCAAACATGGGACAATAGAACACATTCATTCTGTGTAAATGTGATCTCACTGGCATTTTCAATTCATTTATAGGATTCCAAAGCCTATTTCCATCTTCTCAATCAAATTGCACCAAAAGGACAAAAGGAAGGTGAACCACGGATAGATATTAACATGTCAGGCTTCAATGTAAGTATAGATGTTCTTATTGATTCTACAATCCTAAACAATTGTTGTTGATTTATAAAAATACTAGTAGTATTGGTAACATTAAGTATCATTTAAAATCTATTCCTCTAGATGTAGTCGAGAGACAGACTACCTTTGACTTATTTTGCTTGTTTGTTAGTGCGTTCCCTAATTATGGGTTTGGAATTGGTTTATACAGTAGCATCAGTTTATATATGAATGGCAGAAAATGTTCAAAACAAATTTGGGGAAATAAGCCCTAGAGATGAACCTTTTCCAAGCATTTGGATTCATCATCACAGTGATTAATGAATGGCTACATATTCATATAGACAGATGTGATATTCCTGTGTTGAGGGTACTGTGAAGATGTTTACAAACTTCTGAACCATGAAATCCAGCTGGCGGAAGCACGGTCATGGATCATGTTTCTGGTTACATCACTAATTTGTTGGGCGATCGTGGACAAGTTCCTTCCCAAAATTGGCTCTCCTTTTGCTCATCCATGAAATAAGGAATTATACTAAACTATTTAGGCTCAAGTTCCTAGGCTCCTATATTTATTTGTACCCAATAGATATGGAATACATTCTAGTATATTTTTTAAAAAAGCCACATTTCTAACTTACTTTGTGACAGAATTAAGTGGATTACGCTGGCGAAACCATTCACATTGTCCTTACCCGAAGTTAATGTCATTGATGTGTGTGCGTATGTTTATGTCAATATGTTAAGTGTTAAACTCTTCAGCTCAGGTCACTCTTGGTATGGATGAGGGGTCATCCTATGCACTGAGAAAGGTGTCTGGGATGACTACCCAGGTGATTTGATGCCTAGGTAAATGGCATCACTATACTGATTCTGATACAGCTCTTTTCTAGTCAGTACTCTATGATCACTTTGTTCTGGCGCGCCCTAGTGGAGTGGCAGTTAGGTCAGTCGCCTCTAAAGGAGTGCAGACTGCATACTCCTGGGTTCCAGTACTGGACCCGGGTGGCGGTAACCAGTGTGAACAACTAAAAATAAACAATAAAAACAAAGTGCTTCTTCCTCTCTCTTCCTGCCCGCCTGCCTACTTTGTCTTCCTTCCTACCTGCACCTTTCCTTTAAAAAAAAAAAAATCACTTTGTTCTTTGTCTCTTTCCTCCTGGGAATCATTCAAAGATTCTCTATTGATTCTGTAGTTCATATAGTTTGGTTTGAAATTCTCTGCTTAGCAATTTAGACTCTCCACAATCTGACTTCATCTCTCCTAGCCAGTGCTATTTCCTAGAAGGCTGGATGCCCCCAACCACTCATTTCCTCTCTTTGCCATTGATCTTACTCTTCCCTGGTTCTTCCGTGTTCTCCCACCTTTTTCAGCCTTACATCTTCCTTAAGTTTAATCTTAAGGTACACTTTGGGGGCGTAGATACATCCCAAGGTCCCAGGGCCAATGTGAACAGCCAAGATGAACAACTAAATAGATGAAATAAATAAACTGCTTCTTCCTCCGATCTCACCTGCCTGCCTGCCTCTGCTCACCTTTATTCCTGCCTGCACCTTTCCTTTAAAAAATTATATTTTAAAATATGAACAGTCTTCGCTTTTTTCTTTATGAATTTTTGGCATCCCAATGGAGTTAAATGTATTCTGTAATCCCAATTGAATCAACTGGATTCTGTCTTTCGACATGTGATCTGTTGCCACCTAGGGTATTTTCAAGGAGCTGCATTTTTCAACACAGCCAACTTTTCTTTTTGTATTCAAAACAATTTTATAATAAGTACCATATGTTGGCTAAGAGAAAGTAGAATTATACATCCAGCCTATCATTGGAGGGAACCATTTCTGTATTTTTAGTATGGTCTTTAAAAGCTGTTGTTTTCTTTCACTTCAACAGGAAACAGATGATTTGAAGAGAGCTGAGAGTATGCTTCAACAAGCGGACAAATTAGGTTGCAGACAGTTTGTTACCCCTGCTGACGTTGTTAGTGGAAACCCCAAACTGAATCTAGCTTTTGTGGCTAACCTGTTTAATAAATATCCAGCACTAACTAAGCCTGAGAACCAGGATATCGACTGGACTCTATTAGAAGGTAACCTAAAGCTTTCTCAGATATATGTGACTACAGGGTAGAAATGCACAGACCACGGTTACTTGATCATTGGACTTACTAAGTTTCTTTATGCACTTTTGTTTAGCAAATATCTGCTAGAAGTAGATCCAAGGGCTCATGTGTATATGAGCGTTTAAAATAAAATAGTCTGGGTCCCCGTAGTAAAGCAATGCTCGAGTTTTTTAATTTCAGAAATAGATCACTTTTTGTAAGCCTCTCGCCAGAAAAATGCACATATGTATAAAATTTGACCTATACATTGAATTTATTTATTTTCATTCTTCCGCAGTCAAACTAGTACCAGTTCTTTTCATACTAAATATTTGTGTGTTTATATATACATGTAATCTATGATAATCTGTTGAAGTTTGGGAAAACCAGAGTTGACCTTTTGTAGATGACATATGCATTTGCAGTATAGTTTTAAAAGTAATAAATGCAAATACTAGTTTGTTCTATCCATTAGCATAACTGAAATCTTTATGCTTCAGAAATTTCAAGTAATATTTTTACTACAACATAGACCTGTAAAAGGTATAATCTTATGCGTAGTTTCGTTTTTTAAAATGGGACGGGGGATATAATTGTATATAAGGGGTCCTGGGCTTTAATAAAGAATTCAACAGCAGCACATAAGGTATATGTATAGGCAAACAAGAACAAAGCAAGGAAAAGAAAGGCACTCCTTCAAGAAAGAGTGGGCCGCTGTCTGAAGGAGACAAGAGTCTCCCAGGAATGTGAGCCCCCTTGTGGGAACTCTTGAGAAACAGTTGTCAACAGGGAGAGAGTCTCATGCCACTCCACTGGGGAAGAGGAGGGACCCATGCAGGGGCCAGGACAGCCAAGGCGGGTCGAATCCTAGCAGCCACAGATTGAGACTTTCAAACTGTTCTTCAGCCACATAAGGGCCCTGGAAGGGAGGGGGCTTTGGGCACAATCAACAGTTGATAGTGACTGCGACCTAGAGCGTTAAGAGCTGCACCTGCTTTCTGAAACTGTTGCTGCTCCCCAAATGCCTGATGAAAAGCTGAAGATACAAGTAATTCATTAACACCCTTTGCCTGATCTAGCAGTACAGAGATTTGAAAGTGCCAAGGGGCTCTAAGAGGGAGGTGTCCAAGGCTAAGTCAATGGCATTGTGATGGAGAAGATTCCCAGCCTGAGCTGCAGACATCAGCACATGCCCCTGGCTTGAAGGTCAGGAGGGCCTGGTGTGTCCTTAGTGAGAGGTATTATGACTGGGAAGGGCTGACAAGACAGTCTGCAGTGAGATAGTTTTGTTATTGCCTGCAGAGGTACATTTCTCACCCATCTTGCTTTCTCTTGTGAACTTTACTATCTTAACTAAATCTGAAAGATGGAAGCTGGTGGTCCCACAGTTCTAGGGGAGACCGGAAAGTAAGGTGATTAGAATACAGGCACTATTAATAAGGTAATTAATAATTTTCTAATGCTGCTGGGCCTAACACAGGGGGAGGGGATTTTTGCTCCTGGTTCTTATTCTATCAGGTTCATATGACCATAGCAAACTTTTTAAATATAAACTCCACTGATAACATTGGTTATTTTGAGGTATGGAGATTTGGAGGGGGGTGTGGATATTGGAAGATTAGAGGGGGAAGGAAATTATAAAAAGTATACAAACCTCTAAATTGTTTAGATGGTTATAATAAGGTTATACTCTTTAAAATAAATTCAGCAAATTAAAAATAAGCATGTATCTACGAGAGAATGCTTGAAGTCATATTGGAGGAAACCTCTAAATCTGTACAGAAGGAATAATTCTATATTTGACTGGACATTACACACAGACAGGATGTTTAATGAATAATTTTGTGACTGTTCTTAATAGGAGAAACCCGTGAAGAAAGAACCTTCCGTAACTGGATGAATTCTCTTGGTGTGAACCCCCACGTAAATCATCTCTATGCGTAAGCCTTACTACTGTTATAAACAGCCATGAACTCATGAATGGATGCCACACAAATCATTTCAGCTTTAAACATTTTTTAAATGTTCGTTTGTGGTTATATTGGAAAATGTCGGAGGGTGGTATTGTTTTCCAAATACACAAAAACCCAGATTATTTCTTTACATGATCATTAACCGTAAGTTTAAGAATGTATAAAGGACTCTTGCGCACCCTAGGGAGCAGATACTTTATATGTGGAAACGGAGATTAGGGAATGCCTTAAATAGAACATTTATGATGCCTCGGGACTTTTCTGCTCACTGTTTGCTCAATCTAGAAACTTCTTTTCTGCATCTCATGCCTCACTCCCTTACTATATTCAAGCCAATGATTCCGATCTTAACTCCCACCTCCCACTTTCTAACCCCAAACCTAAGTTCTTTTTTGCTTCACAGTATTTATATATATAGGCAAATTCTACCTGTCCACTTACCCATGTATCTGTCTATTGTCTCTCTCTCTCTCTGACTTTTAGATCAGGGATTTTTGTCCTTTGTGCCCAGCTTTTAGAACAGTGCCTTGGAAATCAGTATAGTCTCAATACATCCTTTTAAGTGAATTGCGATGATCTTAGCTATATTTTCAGCAGAGGTGGATAGAAAATAAGAATCTTGGGTATTATCTATGGTTTCATATATGGTTCGACAGTGCACTGCTATTCTTAAAACTTAAATGTCTGAAAACACTCATTTTTTTTTTTTTTATCTTTAGTGACCTTCAAGATGCCCTGGTGATTTTACAGTTATATGAACGAATCAAAGTTCCTGTTGACTGGAGTAAGGTTAATAAACCTCCCTACCCAAAACTTGGAGCCAACATGAAAAAGGTAGAGAATTCACTTGCCACATGTTTGCTAGAGTTTGTATTCTCAATTTGTTTTGTTTGGTCAGAAAACTCTTGACTGAGTATCTTGAGGACAGGAACTGTGTTTTACTGATGGTTATGTACTGCCCAGCAGTCATCACAGACATGTGTATACAGGTAAAATGAATGAAAAATTTTAACCATCTATGTTTGTGTGTTTGCAGCTAGAAAACTGCAACTATGCTGTCGAATTAGGGAAGCATCCTGCTAAATTCTCCCTGGTTGGCATTGGAGGGCAAGACCTGAATGACGGGAACCAAACCCTGACTTTAGCGTTAGTCTGGCAGCTGATGAGAAGGTGAGCTTAAGTAATGAGTATGTGTTGGGTGTTCAGCAAGAGATGCCTCCGAGAAAGTTCTCAACTATGACTGAACATTTCCTTTTGGTCATTGGATGCCTGACACTTAGACTTAAGCCTTATTTAGTGTCAGGAAATAAAAAATGTGTTAGCGAAGCTTATGAACAACTTCACGAAGTCACTGGAAAAAGATCTCTTACCTATACTGCTGAAAGACATTCATTACGAGTAAGTACCAACGATGGCACAGCTTGCTTCAAGTCATTACTGCGGTTGGCCTAGTATACCGTGACCTGAGGTTAAACTGTTGAGTTCGCTCATTAAAGACACCTTCCCACCATTGCAAATGGTAGATAATGACAAGCCATTACTGCTTGAAATACTGTTTTATATGATATAAATCTCTTCCCGTGAAATCTTTAATCTTTCAAACCTAAGGAATAAAAGATGTGGAAAGCAAAGCATCTTTCTAGTGTCTGCATTACTTTCTCCAAAAAAGTGGATGATGACCTTCTTCTTCTGCTGCTGCTTCTAATTATTTTTTTTATTTCTTTTCATTTTAGATGGTAGTAAGTTATTCTACACATGAAAATAAAGTCATGTATAGATTCCCCACTCCTCAGATGTATGTCAACACACCGTGCCCTCCACCACATCACCAAGTGTTCTTCACCATTGTCCAGTGGGCTCTGCCACCACTTGCCCGCCCCGCCCCATCCCATTCCCTATCGGTCACTTCAGTTCTGTTGCAAGTGTCCAGGGGTTGGTTTTGTTTCATCTGTTCCTTTGTTTTGTGCTGCCTCTTTTAGATACACGCTCAATGTCCTGGAAGATCTTGGAGATGGTCAGAAAGCTAATGATGACATCATTGTAAGCTGGGTGAACAGAACATTAAGTGAAGCTGGAAAATCAACTTCCATTCAGAGTTTTAAGGTAAAAACGGCATGTTTGATGATTCAGTATTATGTTTGCTAGAAAGTATGTATAATTTGGAAAGATAAACTTTTATTTCTTTGTGAGTGAGAGTTGGGCTGATGGCAAGATTCTCTTTTAATTGACTGGAATTTGTTTTTAGCACTTTATAGAAGTGAGCACATGTTAATTTCTTATTGACATGCTTAGATTTGTCCTCCTTTTATATTAGGACAAGACAATCAGCTCCAGTTTGGCAGTTGTGGATTTAATTGACGCCATCCAGCCAGGCTGCATAAACTACGACCTTGTTAAGAGCGGCAATCTAACAGAAGATGATAAGCATAATAATGCCAAGTAAGGGCTACTGCATAATATTCCAGAAAGAGTACAGACTCTGCAGACAGACAGATCTGTATTCCCACTCAGGTTCTGCCACTTATGAATAATGTCACCTGGGGAAACCTCTTTGGGCATCAGACTCCTCATCAGTAAAATGGGGGCAATGAGTCTTAGCATAAAAGTTTTGAAAATATTAAATTTTAAAAACAATATATGAGCCTAGTATTGTACCTGACTTAGCAGGTGCCCATTTAGTAGGTGCTTTTTAATGGAATACAGAAATACTGTCATGCATGTTTTAAGGCAATGCAGCTACAGACTTAGAACAAGGGAAAGATGGGTATTCTTCTGCCCCTGTTCATTTGACGTGTGTTGAGTTAATTATCTGCCTTGGATCCTAAGTGGGCAGGATGCTTAACTCTCGACTGAAGATTATGCTTTGAAAATTTATTTCATTTCAACAATGCTGAGATGGTCTTTTCCACCTGCTTCTTCCCTCCTTCACAAACAACTAGACTTGATCTGATTTCATGGGTACTTACATTGGAGTACACTAAAAATCAGCCCACTGCTGTGCTTCATAACAAGCATTACTAGAAAACTTTGGACTTAGACACATCCTAGTTAATAATAAAGAGTTTATAGCCATAATGTTTTAAAAACTCTTGAAACTTCTCTTTCCATAACTATCGTCTTTAAATAATCCTATTATAGAATACTTAGAAGTGCGCTATGTAGTAACTAAGGTGTGCTCTTGCAAATGTCCCTTTCTATTCTTGGGCCACCCACTCTGTCTGTGTACCATGTGGACTCTTTCCCCTCCCTCGAATATTTGGAAATATTCACTGCATCTGTCTAAGCAACTTGGATTTGCATCTGGGATGATTTTCCACCCTATATCTCTAAAGTCACATAAGATCTCTGTTATCTGATTACCTGCTCAGTGAGAATATCAGCATTGATTGCACAGCCAATCTGGGTTATTTCATATTGGAGAAAGGGGTCCTAAATAATAGACCTTAAAGATCAAGTGTCACTTCAGCGTGACAGCAAAAAACAAAAGAGAAAATAAAATAAAAAATGAAATTCTTTTGATGTGAACTTTTGAAATAGAAGTGTGGTATCCCACCCAAATGATTATATACAAAAAAAAAAAAAAAGATGTCTCATATTTTGTCCTCAGTTGGTAAGAATTTCATCATCTCTTTTTTTCCTACAAAAACAAACAAACAAAAAATAGGTATGCAGTGTCGATGGCTAGAAGAATTGGAGCCAGGGTGTATGCTCTCCCTGAAGACCTGGTGGAAGTGAAGCCCAAGATGGTCATGACGGTGTTTGCCTGCCTGATGGGTAGAGGAATGAAAAGAGTGTAAAATAACCAGTTTGAATACAAACAACCTTGCTCCCAGATGCATGATTAGCAGGTCAGCTATTTCCAGGCGAAGTACTCATGGCTTAAGGAACTGTTGGTCATTTAAAGGACTTTTGGTTTTTGATTAACAAGACTAGTTTATCATGAGAACCCGCAGGGGAAAGAGTTTTGATTAAAAAAACAACTCCTCTTTCCCACAAAGTTGGATTTGTCAGGCACAACTGAAATGTGCTCGTAGCCGAATCTTTTACTCTCTCCTCCTAGACTGCTGACCTTGACATTTCCCATTGCTGTTGTTATTTCTCTGTATGCATCTTTTTCCCTCCTAGATTGTCCACCTCTTGGACTTGCTTAGATGATTGGATATGATTATTATTAGACAATGTTGCTTCCCATCCAGTATGCTAGTTCTTATTAGAGGACTATGGTCAAGAGGATATTTGGATATGAGTATCCTTTGTTTATCTTTATAGTACTGAAAATTTGCAGAAGTAACTGGCTGTGCAGAATGTAATAGAAGCTTTTCATATTCTTTTATTCTTAAAAATCAATATCTTTTTACAGTATTCTTTCTACATGGTCCTTTTTTGTACATTTAAGAATATTTTGATTACATTAAGCAAGACTGCTGATTTTGCTACTTTTTTTAAGGTATCTTCAAGTAAGGAAAAAAATAGTACATTATAGGTAGAGGAAAATGTACCTTGAATTCGCATCTTCCCTCTCACAGCTAAGCTGGGAACACTTGGTTCAATATGCGCTTATTTGTTTTAAAACCTGTATCATCGAACACTCTAGATTTAAAATGCTGTCGAATATGATACTTGAGGAGAGAGTGTGCTGAGAACTTAGAATACAGTAGGCCAAGTATGCTAAGTGTACAATAAATTTTCTAATTTTACACCTAAGACAAGGAAATGTGTCAGTAAAATATAAAAATATATATGTAGGACTTAATATACTCTGCTTTTGTCAAGCTGTTTGCTAGTTTTCAAAATCTTAGTGTTATTCTAACTGAAAAGTGATGTAATCTAGTAGCAAAGTATTAGTTTAAATAAAGGCATTTACATAATAATTCGTCTCCTCTTGTTTTTGTCCCGTAGTAGTATGTCAATAATGTTGGCCAAGTTTTCTTTTCTCCAATATTGTAATTTTTTCTGGTGTACCATATAAAACGGTGTTTGTTAAATCGACGCTCTTGCAGCTAAATTACAGGGACTGAATTAAGGAGAGTATTAATGGGGTAGCCTATGCTTTCCTCCAACATAACAAAAGTTCCTTATCTTGTTCTCCCTTTACCTTTCTTTCCCATCACAATCTTTGCAGCATTCTGTGATATACAGAAGACTAGAACAGTGGGGATCTGAGCTACCAGGGTGTATAGATGATTTATGTCAAGTTTTCTCACCCTGATCATGACCCACAGGATAGTTTGGGGCTGGATAATTCTTCGTCGAAGGAGGGAGGGAGCTGTTTGTGTATTTCAGGAGGTTGAGCTTTATCTCTGGCCTCTGCCCCTCGGAGGTCAGTTGTACACGGCCACTTGTGTACACCAACTACGTCTCAGTACCTGGCCGATACAGTCATCCCAAGTTAAAAACCGCTTGTCAGGGGCCGCGGGCACCAGGTGACTCCTTGGGGGGGGGGGGGGGGCAGGTCTCGGTCACGCCCTCTCCCCACCCACACCAGGGCTGGCAACCGAAATTGGCACAAGGAGGGCACCGTACAGACGTACAGACGTACAGACGTCTGCGTGCAAACGTACTACGTGCTCACGCTCCACGTGACTTCCTCCTCGTCTTCGCTTCCAACCGCCACCATCTTGTTCGCGCGGAAGGTGCAGACAGCAGTATGTCGTCGCCGCTGAAGATAGCTGTGGTGTGCTTGAGTAACCAGAACCGGAGCATGGAGGCGCACAACTTCCTCAGCAAACGTGGGTTCGCTGTCCGGTCCTTTGGAACAGGGACACATGTGAAGCTTCCAGGACCAACTCGCAACAAGCCGAAAATATACGATTTCAAAACCACCTATGATCAGATGTACAACGATCTCGTCAGGAAAGACAAACAGCTCTACACCCATAATGGCATTTTATGTATGTTAGATAGAAATAAGAGAATCAAGCCGGGGCCAGAAAGGTTCCAGAATTGCACAGATGTCTTCGATCTGATCCTGACCTGTGAAGAGAGAGTGTTCGATCATGTGGTGGAAGAGCTCAACTCCAGGGAGCAGAAAACGTGTCAGCCAGTGCATGTGATCAACGTGGAAATCCAGGACAACCAAGAAGAAGCCACCCTGGGGGCCTTCCTCATCTGTGATCTCTGCCAGTCCATCCAGCGCCTGGCGGACATGGACAACGACATCGAGCGGCTGCTTCGTGAGTTCGAGACGAAGACCGGCCGCCTCTTCCTGCACACGGTCTGCTTCTACTGAGCGCCGCCTAGACCGCCCTCCCATCCTGCCTGGCGGTGCCCCCCAGTAAGCTGCATGGGAAAGAAGAGGGACATGAATTCCTGACTGAAAAAGTTTTTCCTGTCCCACTCTGCCTACTTGTGGGATATTGTTTAGAAAGTCTTTCCTTTACCCCAAAAGAAAGATCGATTGACAGTGCGCCCTTCGCTACACCCGGACCGGCGCTCAAGGATGGACTGTACAGAAACTGAAAAAAAACCAACTCTCCTGTTAGGAAAGAACCTGCAGCTGCCCAATAAACGTGCCCTTTGGTTAAAGAGTGATAAAGTGGGCAATGGTGTCATTTTTTTCATTACTTATTTACTTTTATTTTTTTGTTCTTCTTTGTCTCGCCCTCCCCTCCCCACGCCCTGCAGGAATCCGGGTCTCTGGGATGGACTTGAACGGTGCCTGGCCAGAGGCACGAGTGCTAAGGGCTACTCCACCAGGACGTGCTCGGATGGGCTTTGTGTGAATCCATAATATGAAATTCAGTTCTCTGAGAATACTATAAAAGAGGTTGTAGTAAGTAAGATCTAAGAATGAAGCTAACCCCAGAGACAAAAGAGGGACACATTTGACAACTCTTATTTTTGAAAAAATTCTATAGAGAGAGTTCGCCCTTAGAAATTAGTAACTGCCCCCAAGCTGCAAAGGTGATTTGAGTCCAAAGAATGAGGCTGGCACATCAATGAGATAATTAGTTAATTTATAAGGTTAATTTCATACAGGGCTCCTGGGTGGAGGAGGCTTTTAGGGCGGGATCTACAGACCCTCAGAAACTTAGATGTCTTCTTAAATCTCTCCGGTTTGTGTTTATCTTTTAACTAAGTAAAAGATTAAGAGCACCTTGCCAATATCCTGAATGCATACCTCAGGCGTCTTTGTACTAAAGTAATCTTGGGGGTATAGAGATGAGTGGATCAGAGGTTCTGATGAAAGGTCTGGAAAGGGGCAATCAGGTCACAGGCCTAAGATGGTATCGTCTAAAATGGAGTCACTTACGTTCATATATATATATATATATATATATATATATATATATATATATATATATATACACACACACACACACACATACTATTCAATACTTAATCAAACATAACGAGAATCTCGACTTTCAAAAGTAGTGAGGGTTATGCATTTTAAACTAAGGAGGGCCTTTTTTCAAAGGAAAGTTGCAGGCGGGAATTAAGGTGAATAGTCAGGCAGGAAGAGGAGGCAGAAACATTTTTATTTTAGTTGCTCATCTTGATTACCCCACCCTGTTCCAGGCATGAACCCAGAACATGGGATGAATGTGGACTGATCCCATTCCACCAGGACCTGCCCTAAGAATGTCCTTTATAAAGCAGTTTTAGGTCCACAGCAAAATTAGAGAAAGGTACAGATATTTCCAATATACTCCTCACCCCGACACTTGCATAGCCTCCCATTTATCAGCATCTCTCATCAGAGTGAATCATTTGTTGCAACTGATAAACCTGTATGGACACATCATTATTACCCAGAGATCATAATCTATATTAGGGTTCACTTCATAGGTTCTGACAAATGTGTAAGGACATGTATCCACCACTATAGTGTCATAAAGAATGGTTCACTGCCCCCCCCCCAAATAATTCTTATACTCTGCTTCCTTATCCCATAATACCTGGAAACCACCAATCTGTTTACCATTTGTGTAGTATTGCCTTTTCCAGATAGCATGTAGTTGGAATTATAGAGTATATAGTCTTTTCAGATCAGCTTCTTTCACTGCGTAAAATGCATTTACAAGAATTGCCTTTTTCTATGAACTGCCTTTGAAATCTATCAGGGTGATTTTTTAAGTGATAAATTAATGTCAGTATCCCATTTAAAAAAATACATTCATCAAAATAGTTTTCTTGGGAAAACTATAAATGTATGTGGGTAGGTACGCACAAATGACAAGGTATGTTACTTATTTCTATAATGTCAGCTATGATTTCTCTCAAAGATCTCAATAAGTCAGAAACTGTTTTCTTTTTTGAATTTTGTCTCCTGGCCCTGGACCTCAAATCCAGGTCCATGACTTTCATAGCCTGAACTTTAACTGCCTGAGCTACAAGGAGTGCAGGAAAGTTTAAAAGTTAAAACTAAATTATACTATTACCATAGTTAGGCAAATAACAGATAACAGGCATTTTTTTCAACTTAAAGAGAAGCTAAAAGATGACAGTGAACACCTACAGTTTACCAACATTCACTCATTGACATTTGTTTCACATCTGTGTATTTTTTGTGAAACTGTTTGAAAGTGAGTTACAGACATCGTATTTTACTCCTATACTTCAGCATAAATCTCCTGAGAACAAGGACATTTTCCTATTTAGCTATAGTAACTGTCATATCTCCAGATTTTAACATAAATACAGTATCTAATTCACAGTCTAATTTCAAATTTTCCAAATGTATCTTTAAGGATACAATTTAAAAAAACTTGTATATTGCCTTTGATTGTCAAGTTCCTGTGCTGCCGGTGAAGATTTAAGATACTAGAATGAATCTGTGATCTTTTGTCATCTTTTATGCCATTGACATAAGGCTTCATTCAGACCAGTGTTAAGATTGCCCCACAATTTGGATTTCTCTGATTGTAGAAGGAAGGATGGAACGGAGGGAGGAGGGAGGGAGGGAGGGAGGGAGGGAGGAGGAAGGAAACGAAGAAATTCAGGCAAAGTACCATTTATAAAACCTGGTATAAATGATCTTGTGGTATGAGTTTGAAGTGGGTACAGGTGAAAAGGTAATTTGTGGGGGAAAGGGGAATCATTTTACAGTTTTACTCTCAGGAAATTTATAAGTTAACAGAAAGTACCAAATAATGAACAAGAGATCCCATACACCCTCTTCCACTTTCTCCTAGTAGTAACATCCAAACCAGGCAGGAGTCATATAGGTGAAGGTGCTCAAAACGTACAGACATCCAGTTATAAAATAAGTCCTGGGAATGTAATGCACACGATGACTGTAGTTAATCCTCTACAGTGTATTTGAAAGTTGCCAAAAGAGTAGATCTTAAAAATTCTCACAAGCAAAAGTTCTGTGTATGGGGACATGTTAACTAGACTTCCTGCGATTATCGTTTTATAATACAACACTGAATTATGTTGCACACCTGAAAATAATATGATGTTATGTGTTGATTATATCTAAAATTGAAAACCCAACAACAGCTGGAACAGTGAAAAATGGGTGGGGGAACCCAGGAAATTGACGTGTTCAATCCCTAGCGCCTATTCATATTTCACCAGTTTTCCATGCACTCATTTGTCTGTTGGTATATATATAGAGAGAGAGTTTTGTGCAATTGTATCATATAGATTCACGGAAAAATCACCACAATCAATACTTCTTACAGCTACCCTTTAAACTCACACCTACTACCCTTCATCTTTAATCTCTAGTGCCATTTAAGACAACTATGATGTTCCATTGATTTATGTCTGTCCCTCTGCCAACACCACACCGTATTTATTATTGTAGTTACATAATAAACTTGTAAACTTGGGTAGAGTGAGTTCTCCCACTTTTTTTTTCTTTTTCAACATTTTTTAGCTATCTTAGGGCCTTTGCTTTTCCTTATACATAAGAGGAAGGAAGCAGGCAGGAATGAAGGCAAGGAAGCAGGCAGGCAGCTAGGCAAGAAGGAAAAGAGAGGAGGAAGACGTGCTTTCATTTATTTAGTTGTTCATGTTGGTTGTTCCTCCCAGCCCCTGGTCATGAACCTGGGTCCTTAGGCTTTATGTGGACTTAACACCTGAGTCAACAGGGTATGCCCCATATATATTTTAAGATAAACTCTTCTATATCTGTAAAACTTAAAAAGCTGCTGTAATTTTGATGGGAATCGGTGGAATATACAGATCAATTTAGAGACAAGCGAAATCTTTACTATGCTAAGCATTCTAATGTATACCATGACATAGTCATTTATTTAGGTCTTTTATGATGTCTTTAATCAGCATTTTATGTTTTTCTATGCATTTTAAAGTTTATATCTAAGTATTTCATTGCATTTAGGGGTTATTTTTGTTGTGAATTTCATGGGATTTTCTAATTAGATAATCATATCATCTGCAAATTAGGCAAACTTTATTTCTTCCTTTCCAATCTAAAAATTTGTTAAGACGATTCATCTCAAGCAAGCCCTCCTGGAGTTCCTATTTGATCAACTGCTTTCAGCCAGCGTAGTCCACACACATTTTAAGGATCCTGGTTCTTGACCCAAGGCCGGGGAGGTGGGGGGGAGCAATCAAGATCTACAGTTAAATGAAAGTGCTTCTTCCTCTCTATTCCACCTGCCTGCCTACTTGCCTTCATTCTTGCCTACACTTGCCTTTTTTTTTTAAAAAAAAAAAAGGAGGCTGCACCTCATGTTCAATGTTCTTTGAACAATAATATTAAAGAGATGTAAAGACCAATATTATCGTTGCTTATTTAATAAGAAGTGGCTTTCTGTCCTTTATTATATAGTTGTGTATACCCTCATGGGAACACTGCATGGTAAAGAATATTTAAATGATCAAAAAGATGGAAAAAAGACAGCCACGTACTGGAAAACAAATAGTATCTGTGACAGATTTTTATGCAAAACCATTAAACAGCAGGAAAAGAAACAGTGATTCATGAGGAATTTATCAGATCATGTTCACTTTATGAAATGTCTCAAAATAAAGAACTTATGCTTGTCTTCCCTTTTGTCACTTTTTACACAACATACTTCCCATGGATGGAGTAGGTTTCAAATTTATGTATTTTGGTTTTTTGGGTTTTTTTTAAGGAAAGATGCAGGCAGAAATGAAGGTCGAAAGAGATAGACAGGCAAGAAGAGAGAGGAGGAAGAAGCCCTTTATTTTATTTAGTTGTTTCTCTTGGTTGTTTCTCCCCAGACCCAGGTCTTAAACCTTTAAACCCAGGTCCTTGGGATATGTGGCCTGCACATTTAGCCAAAGGCCAAAAGCAGTTGACCAAATGACTACTCCACTAGGGCGCACCAAAATTTACACTTCCTATTTAGCCTTCTGCTAAAAAATAAGCAACAATTTCATATTAATAATTCAATTCAATAATACCGAGCTCTTGCTTTGTCTCAGGCTTTTGTCTAAGACCTGAGCAAAATGAATGAAACAGATTTTTCTTTGAACTCTATAGTTCTATGTCTAGAACACAAGCATTTATCATCATGAAGTGGAACAACAGAAGTTTATATTAGGTAAAGACACAAAGTCACTGAGGGTAAACTTTTGACAATGGTAGAACATGCACAGTTTGGAGGGGGTGATGATCAGCATAATCTTCAATGTGAAAGTGATGCTCTAGCTGTTTTCTTACCAATCTGACCATAAAAGGCCCAGATAAGTTTTAGTAAATCCTGTAGGATTCTTGTGAAGGCCATATTGGAGCAGCCATACTTGTTCCCTGGTTTCAAAATCCTATTTCCAAACGGCCACACCCGTAAATTTCAGGTACTGGTCTCCTTGTAGGATTTGACTGCTTAGATTTAGCGTGTGTTTATAAGTGCCCATCCTCAGATGAATGGATAGAGAAGATGTGTTATAGAAACACAGTGAAATACTACACAGCCCTAAAAAATGATGAAATCCTGTCATTTGTGACAACATCAATGGAGCTAGAGGGGATTATACTAACTGATATAAATCAAAGGAGAAAAACATTGGATGCTCTCATTCATATGGAATATAAAGGGAGGGGGAAGCAAAGGAACAGATAAAACGAAAACCAACCCTTGGACATTGACAATAGAACTGAGGTTACCAATGGGGAAGAGGGCAGGAGACTAGAATAAGTGGTGGTGGGGTGCAATGGATGGTGGTAAAGGACTTTTAGTAATTTAGTTGTGCGTGAGGTGTGTTGTCAGATATTCAACAAATAGTGAAACTACACATATGGGTTTATATTATTTTGTAAATCAAAGGCACCTCAATAAATATGTTTTACATGTATGCTAAGACATGTATTTAAGGAGCATCACCAGATTCTCCTCTCCCAGTCCAGGACCACTGATGAGAAAGAGCAAAATAGCCCCTGATGAATGTGAGCTGCTCTAGCCCTCACAGCTAGTCCTTGCTCTCCTGTGAGCATGAACAAAATTTACCAGAATGCCAGCATCGACCAAGGCTCTGTGATGGTGACAAAGCGGGATGAAAAGAGCAATGCACAATCATGTCTGAAGGCAGACACAGTATGAACATTGTCCAGGTCTCAGAAATGAGCAAACATCTCCCTCCCTAGCTAATTTGATCATTAGCTGCTGCTCCCTGTCCTCCGCCATATAGCTTTAGTCTTGGTATAATCTAGGATGGTTTCACCATGTTGATGGTAAAGGTATCTTTTCAGACTTATAATTTATACCTTTATCTACTCCAACAACTATTCTTGATTTTGCCTTTCCCCAAATCCGGGCTCCAAATTCAGAGTGAATAAAATTCTTAGGATGTCTTCTATGCCTAAACTATCTTTGCATTTCCCGAAATGTCATTTGGGGATATATACATTGGCTCTTCGATCCTAGAAAATAAAGGACAGCAAGAATTTTTTTTCACTTTTACTTGAAACTCTTATGAGAGCTTTTGACTGCCGAAGAAAGACGATGATAAAGTTGATACATTACGAGTTTGACTTCCTAAATTAGTGATGCATAAATGAAATACGGCAATTAAATATCTTTCAGTGATTGAACGCATTGCGATGAAAATAGACATATGTTTAAGCACAAAGCCTGATGCAATCACTGTCTGCCAAAAATGTTTCCAGGATTCTGGATTCACAAATCATTTTTCATTTTTTGTTTAAGTATTTCTGGATAAATGTTGGGGATACTGAGTCGGTTATATATAGGGATCATAGGGCACCTGTTGCTTAGATCCAAAAACAGAGACCAATCCACTTTTATAAGCTATATGCTGCATATATGTTGCTATAGCAGCAACAGTAAAATATGTAAAAGCTTCAATAAACTTAGCCTAAGGTCTTCATTAAATATCATGATTCTCCATGCTATATAAACTCTTCTATGGAAGAAAAATTCTCATCACTCTTCAGCTAGTTAACTAACAGCCTAAGTTATATCATCATGATTTAGTAATATTGATGTATGACTCATAAAAAATAAAACTAAAACATCATAAACAGGGTATAATATTAATTTCCTCTGAAAACGTAGGCTTTCATAGAAGTCAAATCAGTTCAGATGGCTAAATGAATTGCCCTCGCCTCGAGTTACCACCTAACAAAATATAAAAGATAATTTTTTAAAATATTTATTGAGGAAACTATGATTTACAAAATAATAGAAGTGCGTATTGCAGGTTCACATTCATTGAATATATGACAACACTCTTCCTACCATGTGCTCTCCCTCCGCCTTCCCCTCTGGTAACCTCAGTTCTATTGTCGATGTCCAAGGGTTGGTTTTGTTTAGATTGTTCCTTTGCTTTGTTTCTTTATCGTCCACATATGAGTGACATCATTTGGTATTTGTCTTGCTCCTTCTGATTTATTTCACTCAGCAAAATTCCTTCTAGTTCCACCCATCTTGTTCCCAATGGCAGGACTTAATCTCTTCTATGGGCTGTATAGTATTCCATTGTGTGACTATGCCACATCTTTTTTATCCATTTATCTGACGATGGGCATATAGGCAGTTTCCAATTCTTGGCTATTGTAAATAATGCTGCAAAATATATGGGGGCGCACATATCTCTGTGAGTTACTGTTTTGTGATTTGAGGGTAAATACCCAGAAGTGGGATGATGGGATCATAAGGGATTTCCATTCTCAATTTTTGAGGAGTCTCCATGCTACTATCCATAATGGTTGCAACAATTTGCAAAAGTGCTCCCTTTTCTCCACATCCTCACCAGCATTTGTTGTTTCCAGTCTTTTGTGTAGTAGCCATTCTCACAGGTATGAGAAGATATCTCCTTGTTTTGATTTGCATTTTCCTAATGACCAGAGAACTAGAACATCTTTTCATATACAGCTGGTCATTTGTATGTCTTTTTTTAGAGAAATGTCGATTCAATTCTTTTCTCTTTTTGAGAATATTTCATATTGACAGTAAAAACGTGACTTCAGGTTAGCCTGTGGCATCAACATGGTTTAGAAACAAAGAGTTTTCCTGTCTTCTCCAGGACCTCTGTAAAATAGATAATGAATGAAAAGAACTTGGATGCCTTGCTATTATTTAAAAAGATGGCCATAATAAAAACAAATTTGGACCAAAATGCTTCAATATATCACCCTCATTGCAGAGACAGTTGGCCATAATACTGAACCAACAATAGTAGAGGATGTTAAGGAGTATTGCCATATATATTTCTAATGCTTGTCCATCCGGCAGCAGCACAGTCCTGAAAGACAGTAAAGAAAGGACATGGATGGGAACCAAAGCTCCTTTAAGCATCTCTAAATGGGCTAATAGAGCGTTTTTGGTTATTGCTATCTGTTCTTCGGGTAGGCTGAGGACTCCCCTTGCTGGAAAGCTGACTGAAATGCTTTTGTACTTCTGATGTGGGAAATCCCAAAGTCTCTCTCTAGTAATAGGTACATACATTTTACTGGTATCACTAGTTTAAAATCCCTTAGAGTTAGGCTGACCATAAGTACTGTTTTAAATAGACCGCAACTTTTTTTCATATTTCCCAACTGTCCCATCGTTTTCACATGAGTGTCAAATTTGTTGCATTTTTCATAAACCAGGGCCATCTTCACCTCAGGGCAAAAGCAACAGTTGAGCTGCCCCGGGGCCCAGTCTCTTGAGAGGGCCCAAAAGCAGCTGTCCCTCTTGCCCTGCATTAAAGATAGGCCCCTTGCTGGTGTTGATCGCAACTGTTTCCGGCCCCTATGAGGAAACAGTACCAGCGGGAAGAGGATTTCCCTCCTTCTCCCCCTCTCCCCTTAGCCACACATAACCCTGTCCAGTATTTGCCATCTCAGTGTCCCATTTTTGTCTCAAGGAAGTATGGTCCGCCTACTTTAAGTATTATATTTTACTAAGAAATTCCTCTGTAATTACCATGTCAGAACCAGAAAAATAAAAAAAAATTAGCAGAATTCTAAAATTATCATTCTCAAAATTCTCAAAGCCTACTCAAACTTCCAAGGCCCAAAGTACTGTCATTTTTGACAACTAGAGTACGACATTTTATGTGGATAGGCTTATACAGATCTTCTACCCACTAATTTTGCCTGTGTATTCAGGGCAATTGTGAGACACTTTTAAATACATAAAGCACCATGGTTCCGGTATATTATGTTTCTCTGGGGGGAAAAATTACCTGGAAACCTCCAAAATGCAGTACACATAAGAAATTTTTTTATAAAGACTCAAATAACTCCCAGAAGGTACAACTGATGGTTTTTATGCATCCTACGTATGCTGCAAAGCGCCCATTAGAGATAATATCACTGACATGCATGGCTCAAAATGCACATCAGAGTGTAGCAAAAAATCCTAAGAAACAACTTCACCGCTGAAAGACAAACTAGTCTAAACTCATTAATTAGAATCGTTGTGGACCATCGCTTTGTCCTTGATAACTGTTAGCCAAAGTGTAATTTTTGCTCTAGCAAACATTCATTGCTGTATTTGTTGACAGAGTTAATTAATATATATATATTATATTTATATATATTATATATTTATATATATTATTATATATATATTATATATATTATATATATATTATATATATTATATATATTATATATATATTATTATATATATTATATATTATATATTATATATATTATATATATATAAATATATATATACCCAGAAAATGGAGGCTGCCCCAATAACCTGGCTCATGTCCCAAATCTAAAGTCAGCCCACTTAGAGGAAACAACTCACTGTCCAGGAAATCTAATCCATGCCGGTCACAGTCCTTCAACCCAACATGCCCATCGCTTAACTTTCTCTAGAAAAATCGGACCGGCTAGCTTTATGAGGAAATCTCCAACCTCCTAGCCAGCCAGGCCCTGTTTCTCCATTGCCACTTCTAACATTCTATAAAACTCAATGATGCCCCAAATTCCTTGGGAAGAATCTCCTACTGCTTGGGAATCACTGTGCTCTCTCCATTCATGGTTCGTTTCCCCTTGAATGAGGGACATCAAAGTCATAAGTAAGTTGTTCTCGTCTTATTACTTGACACTGTAAGTGACATAACCCAGTCATGTCTAAGCTAAAAAGAAATAGTCGGTAGGGTCTCTAAAATAGAAGCAGCTAGATTTAACACCAGGGCTTTATACTCTAAGCTCCTGCCTTCGAGATTAATTGCCAAAACTTCAAAATAATCACTAAAATATCATTTTGTTTCTGTTCAATATTAGGTTGCAATATGATAAAGCATTTCTAGGTTCTTAATAGTCCTCTACAACCATTGTTAAGTCAGAGGATTAATAGTCCTCTCCACTGTAAAAAGAGCCGGAGAAACCAACAGGTCCCCCAACTTTAGATTATATCCTTTGTAAGTAGTTTCATTACCAATATGCAAGGTCTTTTTCCTACCAGGTAACACATATGGAGGGCCATGAGTAGGGACCAACCAAAAGAAATCTGTTATTTGGCCAAAGAAGAAGGGAGCTTGTCCTCTAAGGTCTGTCAACAAGCCAGGCACATGGGCAAAATGGTTATACAGTTTTTGCACAGGAAGGGGTTGACTTCTGCAGATTTCCAGAAAAGAGGGTAGAACATTCTGGAACCAGGGGATCACATTCACTTTCAGTCATGATTTGGTCTGGACTGGAGCTACATTGGTGAGGAAAGTTTATTTTTCTTCTTAATCCTTGTCTCATCTTTGCCTCCGTATTGTTTGACTTCTGGCTCTAGAGTTTTCCTCGCAAACATTTCAGAGCCAAAACAATCCAAACGCCATCATTTTCGAATCTATGATTGTAGACTCCATTGTCATCTATAAAAATGACCACTTTTGGAGCTGTGGTGACTCCCAGAGAAAAGCACAGTTAGGTCATTTATTAGCTCTCTTAAACATTTTGAGGGAACGTGCAAGCACCAGAAGACTGTTTCTAAAGCAAAATCTTGGCAATGGTCAAAGTCAGGATATTATGCATGAATGTCCTGTAGGCTGACTTCACTTGCCCCTGGTCTAAAATTGTCTAATACAAACTATGTATCCTGAATTAAGTCCTTTCTAACACCCGTGGTTGCCTCAATAAGCAATAAAGCCCACCTCTGTCACTATAGGATGGCTGGCTGTGGTGTCCTTTGACACTGGAAACAACCACATCCATCTCCAGGATGTTTGTAAAGAGAGCAAAGAGAAAGCACACTCAAGTTTCACCCCTAATCCAATGCCTACACCTAACTAGTCTCCTGTCTCCACTTATCCTTTAGCCCACTCATTCATCTCCTTTCTTTCTTTCTTTTTAAGGAAAGGTGTAGGCAGGAATGAAAGCGAATAGGCAGGCAGGCAGGCAGGAAGAGAGAGGAGAAAGAAGCATTTTATTTTATTTTTATTTAATTGTTCACACTGCTTGTCACACACACACACACACACACACACACACACACACACACGGGATTCGAATTCAGAGGTTTGTGGCATGCATCCTTCAGAGATGATTGACCTAACCACTGCTCCACCAGGGTGTGCCTAAAATAATGGTATATTTTAAATGTCAACATCGTAATTAAAGCAGATTCCTTTCTTTTGCCCCCAAAGGAAAGGCGCAAGCAGGTGTGAAGATGAGTAGGCAGGCAGGCAAGAATATAAAAGAGGAGGAAACATTTTATTGTGTTTGCATTTAGCTATTCACACTGGTTAACCCCGCCTGCCCCCACCCCCAAGAACTCAAATCCCAGAGATATGTAGTCTGCATCCTTCAGAAGCGATTGACCTAACCACTGCTCCACCAGGGTGTACCTCTGGTTTTATTTTCTAAAAAGAGAAACTTTACTTTGCAACACACCCACTTCACCCTCGGAAAGAGGTCAAGCTACTTAGCATTATTGTAAAGATCTAACTGTGAATAGCTGCTCGGAATGAAATTTGGGTCAGTTAATCTTTGTGTTTGCAATGACCTGTGCTCAGGAATCTTGCTCAGAGTTCATAGAAACTGGCTGTGACAAATTTAAATTTTTGTGGACAAAAGTAGAGCCCCTGTACTTGCCCTATATTGCCACTAAAAAAAATCTTAGATTTTCATTCCTGATTAAAGTGTTTTTTCTTAGAAGAGTTCTAAACTGTGCAGAGAGGAAATAAAAAGGACTGACTTATCAATGTGAAAACAACTAATGATCAAAACTGCAATTTCCAACATCAGTATCATGATAAGGATAAACTTCAGAAAATCCATTTTCACCAAAAATTAAATTCTTCCTGGTTTGTCCGGGGCTGGCCAGAATGACCACTTGGAGGCGTTCTGAGAGGGTAGCGTGTTATATTCCCGATGAGGAATGCATGCCATCTAGTGGTTAAATTGCATACTGCTACTAGTTTATTTAAAATTGAACTTTTGGTTTACGGAACCCACAGAATCCACCTCGTTCCCGGGGCCTGGGTGAAATTATAACAAATTCTCATGTATTCTAAGATGCACTGAATATTTTAAGATATGTGTAAATGATCCTACTTGGGGTGTGGGGGAGATCAGTTTTTATCTGAAAAGGATTTTGATGTGACTTGGAAGATGAGGTTTCCTTTGACCCGGTCATGCATGATTATGTGTGTGACTATTTGACATGAAATTATGATGAGTTACACTCCAGCGGCACAGTTCTGAGCACAACAGATGAGCATGTAGATTTCAGGGAGCGTCTTTGCCCAGCTGCCCTCCACAAGGGCACAAAGAGGAGCTTGCAAATAAAAATTGTCCACAGGACAGGACTTGGGATCATGAGGAGCAAAATCCTCAAGGACATGAGCAGGGGCAAAACTGGTGAGAACAGAAGCAAATCAGAAACCAGGTCAGGATGGTCTTAGCCTGTGACTGTGTGGAAAGACTTGGAGAAGGGGAGTTAGAGCTGAAGCTGCGGCAGGGAGTCTAGAAGCATCAAGTGTTGGGCATCAAGTGTTGGGCAAGTGTTGGGCATCAAGTTGGTCTCCACCCTGACATGATACCGAAGTTCCCTTAGAATATGACGAGAGTGGGACGCACCCTTGTGGCTGAGACGCTGGTGTGCAGATCATGTAAATCCCAAGGATAAACGGCTAAATAAATGAAGATTTTTTCTTCCTCTCCTCGGTCCCTTGCTTCCTTCCATGCTTCTTCGTCTTCTCTTGCTTCCTTCCTTACTCTCTTACAATAAGAACATGGAGACAGAAAGGAATTTCCAGAATGAGCGCCGTGTGTGTGTGTAAACCCATCTTGTGCCGCTCTGGATCTCCTTGGCAAAGTCGTTAGACCTCAGTTTACCGACAAAAAAAAAAAAAAAAAAGTTATTGAAGTCTCGTCCAGGGAATGGGGACAGATAAAAAGGCTTTGAGTTGGAATTCTTTGTGTTCTTTGGGTTTTATATATTACTATATATACTAAGGGAATGTAAAGCATGGGGATGATGGATATGTTCATTCTTGTGATTCAGGTGGTCATTTCACAGGATAATATGCCAATATCTATCAAATTGTACACTTCAAGTATGTCAGTGAATGTTCTCTCAATTGTTATCTGCTACAGAACTGTTTTTGAAAACTCTAAATCTGTGTGGATGGGACAAAGCCACCAGAGAAAAGCGAGTGACTGGTTAGGGCAGAGCCTGCTCACTGCTGGGCTTGATTGGTTATTATCATGAATCTCATTTCAGGGGTTAATTGTTGGACAGTTTCCGGAAGGGGGCTGATAGAATTTGAACGACGGAAAATACTA
>RJWH01004166.1:65154-119214 GCA_004363575.1 Solenodon paradoxus | reverse complement strand
TGCTCCTCCTGCTCCTCCTGCTGCTCCTCCTCCTGCTCTTCTTCATCCTCCTCCTCCTCCTCCTCCTCTTAAACCCCGCCCCCGCCCAAAGCTGTGGATAAAAAATGCATAGGCATCGACCTATGGATATTTCTGTTTTGCCTTTCTATCTTTTAGCTTCCATTTCAGTCATTTCCACTGAAAAACAAAGTGAACATGTTAGGGAAGTGGGCCAGTTTGGCAAGGATGACACTTCTCTTCGCGTTCCTGCCCTGACAGAGCATGGTATGGCACTCACACCAGTGTTTTCAGCACTGCTACATCATGTGACATGCAGCTCTCTTAGCACTGCTTTCCGTGGACTTGAATGATGTGTTGATACAGCTGTCCCTGCACTAGACTGAGTTCCTCGAGGGCAGTCGGTGCATGCCTTTCTTTCGTTCTAGTAGACCTCAGGCACATGAGTGTTCAGTATGAATGAATGAAGTTTGCATTTCAGGTTCATCATGGGAATCAATTCTTAAAAAACAAGTCTACAGAAAGCTATTGCTACTATATATTGAATTAGAAATCAATAAAGAGTTTGACATATATGATTTACGATCATTGTAGGTACTAAATTTGTCTGTGATGTCTGTAGCTCTGCCAGCAGGGGCCCGCTTCTAAGCCCAATGACCACACTTGAGAAGAAATAAATATTTACATAATGTGTAAAGCATGAGCCACTCTTTTTCACACATTAGTCTGTGGATACTTTGTTTAAAAAAACTGTAACCAGCCCAACTGTTTCACAAGACAGGCATGGATAACTGATCTCTGAATATGCACTGGGCACTAGAGAACCATCTTACTATTTAAATTTTAATTCTCACAGTTACAGTGAAGAAATTTTGTTTTCCTTGTTTTACAGATCAGTACCTAGAAGCATAGCGGTAACAATGGTGATAATTGTGCACATAGATAATAAATAAATCATAGATAATTGTGCACATATATTGTATTTCTCTCTCCAGTGACTTTCAGTGACCTACTAATGAATTTCATAGTGGTCAAATGTAAATATATTTAATTTTTACTAAGAACTGTGAGACAAAAGCCAGCAGTTGGACTATTACTAGACCATTGAAAGCCTACGAATAATGGATAACTGGATTATTGACCCATTGGAATGATCTCTTTGGAGATGGCAAGAACCCTCCACCCTCATCTAGTCTCTCCTGAATTTCTGTTTCTAAAACAGACTTATACAGGGAAAGAGAGCACATGATTCATTAAAAAGTATTTGTTAAGAGGCTCATACTGTTATTTGTTGACACGTACAAATGACTTACATTGGCGTAATGTTTCTCGGTATTCAAAGCTCTTTATCTTTTTTTTTTTTTTTTTTTTTTTTTTTGAGAGAGAGAGACAGAAGAGAAAGAAGCATTTTATTTCTTTAATTTAGTTGTTCATATTGGCTGTTTCCCCAGGCCCCTGGGTCCTGAATCAGGGGATCTTGGGATGTATGTGAAGTATACCCAGTGAACTAAACTGCTAGGTTACCAAGGTACACTGATTTGCATTTCTTTAATGACAGGTGATGTTGAGTATGTTTTCATGTGCTTACTGGCCATTGCACATCTCTCTAGAATTGTCTGCTCAAGTCCTTTGCCTATTTTTTAAATTGTGAGTTGTTTGTTGCAGGAACTCTTTATATGTCCTGGATATTAATTCCTTCTCTGATATTTGATTTGTACATTTTTCTCCTTTGAGTTGTCTCTTCTCTCTCTTGAAATATATTTTTAAATCTATTTTTTCAATAATAATTTTATGATTTCTTTTGTTAACAATTCTGTATTCATTTTAGGATATTGAAATTGCATCTCAGTTTAGAAGTATTTCACACCTCAGTTGAGTTCTAATGTCCATTGTTATTCTCTTTTCTTAAGTAAGTTGGGTTTATATATGTTTTAATTGTTTTCCCATTTTATTTTCTTCTTTGCTTTTTTCCAGGAAATGTATTTTGAGTTTGCCTAGAGGTTAGCATTAAGAATTCTATGTTTACATCCTATTTTATTTGAAAACAGATTAGTCTTACACTCATTCTAACCATCCACATTTTTATTCTCCTCTCCTCCTCCTTATTTTTCATATTTGCTCTATTACTGTTTTAAGGTGGGATTTCTTTACACTTTATAGAGTAACTTTCAGTATTTTTGGCAGAGCTGGTTTTGTGATGATGAAGCCCTTTAACTTGCGCTTATGCAAAAAACTTTTTATAATTCCTTCAGTTCTGAATGATAATCTCGCAGGGTATAATATCCTAAGCTGAAAATCCTTTTCTTCAGCACTTCAAATATATCATAACATTCCCTTCTGGTCTGTAAATTTTCAGGGGAGAAATCCACTGACCGGTGTATGGGCTCTCTTGTAGGTGACTCATTTTTCTCTAGCTGCTTTTAAGATTCTTTATCTTGTAGTTTTGACAATTTGATGACAATGTGTCTAGGTGTAGGTCTGCTGGGTTTCTTTTATTAGGAACTCTTTGAGCTTCTGGGGTCTGGAGGCTTGCTTCCTTCCCCAGGTTAGAGGAGTTCTCAGATAGTATTTCTTCAAATACAGTTTCTACCCCTCTTTCTCTGTCTTTTCTTCTGGGACCTCTATGATGCGAATATTGTTCCTTTTGATGTTATCCGATAGATCCTGAATGCTTTCTTCATTTCTTTTCGTTCTTTTCTCTTTGTTGGTCTGCATGAGAGCATTCCTCTGCCCTGTCCTCTGACTCACTGCTTCTGTTGAAGGCTTCATCCATCCTACCCTTGAGTCCCTCTATTGAGTTCTTTAATCCAGCTATTATGTTCTTCATTTCTTTGATACCTTACTGCATTTCTTCTCTTCCATTTTTGTTGTTCTCTTTCTCTTCCTTTATTGTTTCATTGATTCCCGTGAGTACGTTTATCAGTGTTGCCCTAATAAATTCATCCTCAGGTATTCAGATTTTCCCCGGGAGTTTTAATTGGATCCATCATCTCTCATATGTTTCTCTGTCTTCATTTTGTCTGGCATTCTGTTTACGTTTCTGTGGGTTAGATTTCACTGCAGCGATGGTGTTGTGTAGGGTGTTGACTTACAGCAGAGAAGCCTGGATCTTGATTTGAACATTGGGAATTTCTTGAGTTTTGTGGTGTCACTATGGGTTGGATTTGTTGACATTCTTAGGTGGATCCTGCATTGGGACCTGAGAGTTCAACCTGTGGGGTTGGAGTTTGTGTGAGGGGATTCAGAGCCTTTGCTCAGTATCCCAGCTCTGATCAGTAACAGCCAATTTATCGCTGGTCCACAGTCAGCAAACAGGCTGCAGTTTTGCCGCCACCCACAGAGTGGTCCTGTGGGTAGCCTTGAAGTTTCCTTCCTTCTGGGACTCTCTTCTTTTAAGACTGGGAGCAGGATTTCCAGTGTGTGTGTCCTGCAGCTCCAGAGCAATATGGTGGGAGTGGGTGGGATGGAGGATTCTCCTAGGTGCCTTCCAGTTATGGTAGAATCCTGTGTAATTTTCCTTCAGGGGCTCCTGCTCAGACCCCCAGGGAGCTGGCCCTTCTGCCTTATGCCAGGAGCCTCTTGCCCTGCTCCTAGTCCCAGTCCTGGTGGGTGGGCTCTCTGCTCCCCTCACAGTGATTCCTGGGAGGCTCATTTCTTCCAGTGGTTCCACGGCCCTCTTTTCCCCTGAGGTTGGAAGTCCTGAATCCAAGATGCAGCTCTGAACCCAACGCCTTCCCCTGCCCTTGTGGTGGTGATCGCTGCAACTGTGTCTGCAGCCCCCAGGCCACCCTTCCATACCATGTGTGTCTGAAACCTAGGTGATTTCTAGTTGTTCTGTGGAGAGGGGATCCCACACATCCTGCCAGGTCACTCTCTTGACCACCTCCTTGCAGCACTTTGTCTTAGAGTAACCTGTAACATGAAGGGTAGCAGAAGGAAACAGCAGCATACCCCAGACCTGGATTCAAATTCTGCTTTTCGTTGGTGATTGTGAGCAGGAAAGGTACGGACAGGAATGAAGGACAGAGGAAGAAACATTAATTTAATTTAGCTGTTCATCTTCCTTGTCCCCCAGGCCCCACTGCCTTGCCCCAGGACGTGAACCTGGGTCCTTGGGATGTATGTGGACTGTCCAGTGGCCTTATCTACTAAGCCACCAGGGCATGCCCTTAAAAGATATCTTATAAAAATAAACTATTTAATAGCTTAATGTATTTACCTGTAACAACCTTTCCATATGGGCAAAGCTGATATTTTAAGTTCATTAGAGATGAAAAAAAAAAAAAAAAAAAAAAAAAAAAAAAAAAAAAAAAAAAAAAAAAAAAAAAAAAAAAAAAAAAAAAAAAAAAAAAAAAAAAAAAAAAAAAAAAAAAAAAAAAAAAAAAAAAAAACCCACAACTTTAGAGAATAAATGATATTTATTCAAAAATTCATGGGGCATCAGTAACATACAAAGTGCTTCCCGTGACACTGGGAGAAAAACAGAGACCTGGAGCCCAATACAAAGCCTTCACATGTCTCCAGTGGACTAATAAATGATAGCTGAGGCAGTTAAAATAGTAACTTAAATGTGTCTCAACATTTACTATAGGTCAGATGCTCTTTTAACATGCTTACATGCATTTGCTCGTTTACGATCATCAGTGTTGTTTAGATAGGAAATCATGGTGTGAGAGTTGAAGTAACTTGCCAACAATGGTATATTTAACTTACCTAAGATGATAGGTTTAGGTAATGTTGAGCTGTACCAGAAAGCCTTCACCGTCTCTTTTCTCTATGAGAATTGCTGCTCATGTGTGATTTCTCATCTTACTGCTTTGAGGAAGGGATAATCACTTTTGATGAAGATGTTGAAGGGGGATATTTGTGAAGAATTCTTTGCTGCAGAAATGCAGAAAGGATCTTAAACATAAATGCATAATTAGCCATATTCAAAAAGAAGAAGAAATTATTCGTGTGGCATCCAGCCCTTAATAACAAGTTTGTATTCAAATCATATGGTGGCACAGCACTAGGACTTGTATTTAATCTCTTGCATAGTCCTGCAGAAATTTGGGCCGCCAGAGAGAGCAGTAGAATCGGTGGCTGCGTTTAGCCAGGTCAGGGGCTCAGGGGCTACAGATCAATATGGTGGGAGGGGGTTGGAGTGAAGGATTCTCCCAGCTGCCTTCCAGTTATGGTAGCCTCTTGTGTAATTTTCCTTCAGGGACGCCTGTTCAGACCACCAGGGTGCTGACCCTTCTACCTTGTGCCAGGAGCCTCTTACCCTCCTTCATGTGCCAGTCCTGCTGGATGGACTCCCTCCCGCCTTCAGAGCAACTCCTGCTCCAGTCAGTGAGCTGTAGTCAGAAGAGCCTTAGCTGGACATCCAGGTTTTATAAACCAAAACTAGCTAGCTGCCATCATTCAGAAATGAAGCAGAAATAGCTCTTCTAGTATATGGAACTTAGCCAGGCTCAAAATTTTTCAAAAGACAGAAATAAACCCAGATCTTGTCTTCTCTGAAATACTGTCCAGTTAATATCATCTGTATGGGCCTCAGTTTCCTCAATGGTTTGGTGAACATAATTAGAATCTACTTTATAGCCTTGCAAAGATAAATCAAGTGATAGATGAATATTTTTTTAAAGGGCTGTTTCATGCTAATTAACAAGTATTTATTAACATGGTAACCAAACCACCCTTATTTATTTGAGTGACTTTTGGCAGAAATATTTTGAAAGGCATCACACACATTTCTGACATTTAAAATGGAGGGCATTAAAAGAGATGATAAAATTACTGGAAAATAATAGAAATTTAGATTGTTAAAAGGGATTTGGAAACCATCCAATCAACCCCCTCGCCCCTGCTAAAAATGTAGAAATGGAGGCCCGGGGAAGTGCCCGCCTTACCTGCGGGTCTCCTCACCTAGTGCAGGCACCTCCTTGACTGTCCTGATGGCATCGGGGTGTTAAGTTTGTTCTATTTCCCGTCGTCATGGAGGACTGCGTGACCCCATGCACAGCAAACCCATAGTTTGGAAGCTGATTTCAATATTCCTTTTTCTCACTGCTTTCATTCTGCTGTCATTTCTACTTTGGACTATCTCATTCTAAAGCTCTCACCTTTTTTACCCTTTCATCCACCTTGGTCTAGGAAGTAAATGAACAAACATGAACTAGGTTTAAAAATATGAGTGAGTGGTGTACCCTGGTGGCTTAGGTGCTAAGCTGGTGTGGACCATGTAAAATCCCAGGACCTGGTATTCACACCCCAGGGCTGGGCAAACAACTAAATAAATAAACAAGTTAATAAACATGCATCTGCCCCCTCTCCTTTCTTTAGTCTCTTGAAAAAATGTATGCATGTGCATGAGAAACCTTTGAGTAAAGGTGGAGTGACTTTGTTGTGAATAAATGACTTGCCTTCAATATCTGTATTTTGTTTTATTCATTTTGACTTTTACACAGTTGAGGGTGGTGGGAATTGAGGGAAATTCTGAGCTCTGTATCAGGTTATTGATTTTCTGAAAAAAATGGAAATCCCTGGAACAGTGAATTATAGGTAAGAGTGAGACACAACTATATTAATATTTGGATAAATATATAAATTATAGGTTGAAAACAAGCTAGTAAGTCAACGCCAATGACAGTAAAAAGTAATTGAATAGTAACTCAATTGTGAGGTTTTAATGTGTTCCATTAGAACTAAAATGTAGAAGTTATACAAGGAAGATAGTTTGTCAATTCATTATGTAGTCATTGAGAAGCAAGAAAATTAATTTTATTAATGTAAGAAAAGCTTATTTGTATATTCTCTTTCTGACTATACATAGGCTTTTTAGTCTGGATGAATTCCTGTTCAGAAGGATATTGCATTCTCTTAGTGCTAAACTCCAGTTTTCTCCCCGTATTTGCCCACACACTCACTAACATGTGAAGTCAGAAAGATAAATGTAAGTCCGGTTCTGGAGGATTTAAGACAATAATTACCATCGATTTTTCTGGGACAGAATGCATTAGACTGCCAAAATCGTGGGTTAAGGACATTATTAAACAATAGCACATAATCAAATAGCCAAACTTTGTGTGAAACTCTTTGAAAATGTACCCTTTTGATTACTAGGACCAGGCATTGTTCAAACATTTAAACAGTGATTTATGGTTTTCTTTTGTTTTGGGTGTGTTAGTGCGCATTCTATTTTTGTACCCGCTAATATCTGTTATGAACAGTGTCCTGTTTATACATTTCACAGATCTGCACAGAACATTTATAACCTTAATTTTACCCATTGTGTTTTAATTCTCAATACTAATATGGAATAAGATGATATAATGATAATGATGTTATAAACAATCACTTATTATGGTGCTTTATATATGTCACTGTCTTAAGCAATATGCACATATAATCTCCTTGGATAATAAAGATGGAAAGGGGTTTTACCACTAGCTTCTTTCTGACAGCCAGTCTTCCTGCTGCTGTAAGAGCTCCCACCAGCTCTTTATGGCTCTTGAAAGTCAGCCATTAAAGTATCATTCTGAAGGGGCTTAAACTGATCCCTCTCTGCATGATTCAGTTACTGTCTCAGTTGCATGTCTCCCCTACTTTATAACAATGGTGCTGAGCTGCAGTTTCATTGCTCCTACTCAGTTGTGAGACGAGGGATCTCTCCAGGGATGTGAGAAGAAAGAGGAAAAGAGAAGAAGGAACTTCCTCATTCCATCCTAAGGCTATTCTTGTATGTGGACTGTCCTGCCACAGGCCACCCACTATGGCAGAGTATTTCCAGGATTGGCCTCACCATGCCCCAAGCATTGTCTCCTTCTTAAAAGTCTGGATGCCAGCTTCTTGGAAATCTTCTCCCAGATGTTAGCCTCAGCCTGTTCTCTTGTCTCCCCACCTCTAAGGATGGTAGCTTTTCTCTGTCTGTACTTGATACCAGGATTTTCTAGAATTGACTTGGTTGTGTCCATGGCCTTTCATGAAATACTGATCATCTTTCCAATGGAAATATGGTACTAGTAGCTCATACTATGAATCCACATAAAAATTAAAGTGATAACTTCTTGTCAGTTGCAATGAGATATCCTGAGATATTTCTTCTACCTAAGTGTCTTCTTGTAATTATGATAGTAATGATCACGGCAAGAACTATGGTGAGATAGTCTCTTCTGACTGCTCTGGAGAATCTGCAGACAGCAAAGTATAAGCTTAAGCTGATGAATTCTAGTCCAAGTAACACAGAGCAAAAAGCTTCTATGGCAGTCTTGATACAATGTCCTATTTCTTATAACTTCAGGACTGGCTTCGCTTCAAAGTAGATGTATATTTTAACTGTGCTGATTATGGAATGACAATATAAAAAGAAATCTGACATTTGACATGTTTGTAATTTTTAAAAAAGTCAGGAAATTAATTGGGAAGGTCAATGAGGCTGAAACTTGTCCGGTAAAGCTTAGCACCGTAAAGCTTGCAACCGTGCTAAGAATCTTAGAACCCTAAGACTCTCAAGAACTTCCCGAATGCTGAAAGGATTCTACCTTCCTGAATATGAGATGATTCTTTTCTGGAATTAAGACCCTGTAGAAACTCTGCCAGGAGAAGAATTCAAATCAACCAGCTGAGTTGCTGACTGAGAGAAAAAGGAAGTAGAAGAAGTTATTTATATTAATAAGAACTACTTACTGAAATGGGGACCACAGGTGCCATGTGTATTTATTGGTGCCATGCGTATTTGTTGCTTGCTCTTACATTCAGACAGAGATAATACTGTCTGTGCCTAAAGATCACATGGGTCACTATAATAAATCTAGTTAAACCACTTACCATCATGATCACTTTGCAATGCAGACAAATGTTGATTCAAGTTGTACCCCTGCAGCTAATATAATGTTATGTCAAGTATACCTTAATTAAAAGAGATCCCATAGATACTTAGACATACTGATGTTTATATATATTCAGTATTTCATTTTGGCCCCCTTCTCCTATCCCATAATTATTATAGATAATTATTTTTGTCATAAATGAATATGTAGTTGAGTAATTAAGAAACAGAATATTCAGGTGGAACTGTGATTATATTAAAGATTAATATCATCACTCAGAAATGAATACTGTGATTTGGACATGGATTACATTAAATATGTATAGTGCTTTAAGTAATACGGTCATTTTAACAATGCTAATTCTTCCAATCCGTGAGTATGGAAAATGTCTTTCCATTTCTTTGTGTCATCTTCTGTCTCTTTTGAGAATGTCCTATAGTTTTCCAGTCCGTAGGTCTTACACTTTTTGGTTAAATTTATTCCAGAGTATTTAATTCTTTTTGATGTGATTGTGAATGGAGTTATTTTCCTACGTTCTCTTTCTGCTGATTTGTTACTTCTATCTAGAAATGCAACAGATTTTTGTGTATTAATTTTGTAACCTGCCACCTCACTGTATGTATTTATTGTTTCTAACTTTTTTTTTCATTTTACTGGAGTCTTTGGGATTGCCTCTCTATTATTATAATAGCATTTGCAAACAGTGATAGTTTCATTTCTTCCTTTCCTTTTTGAGTATGTTTTATGTACTTTTCTTGCCTGATTGTACTGGCTAAGACTTGCAATTCTATGTTGAATAATAGTGCTGAGAGTGAACACCCTTCCCTTGTCCCTGATCTTAGAGGAAAAGCTTTCAGTTTTTCACCATTATATTAGATGTTGATGGTCAATTTGTCATGTATTATCTATGTTGAGGTACCTTTCATCTACTCACAGTTTGGGGAGAGTTTTTCCCATAAAATGGTTTTGAATCTTATTGAATGCTTTTTCTGTATCTGTTGAGATGATCTTCTGGTTTTTGGCCTTTCATTTGTTAATGTGGTATATCACACTTATTGATTGGCACGTGTAGAACAGTTCTTGCATCCCTGGAATGATTCCACTTGATCCTGGTATATGATTCTTGTAATCAGTTATTAAATTTTGTTTGCTAGGATTTGGGGTGGAGGGTTGCATTGGTATGCTTCAGAGATGTTGGTCTATAATTTTCTTCATCCTGTTTTAGGATCAGGATAATGTTGATCATAAAAAAGTGTTTAGAAATAGGTGTGCTTTTTCAGTATTTTGGAAAACTTTGAGGAAGTGTCAATTCTCCATTGAAAATTCGGTAGAATCCAGTAGTGAAACTATCAGGTCCTGGGATTTTGTTTTTGGGTAGGTTTTTAATTACTGTTTAAATTTTCATACTTTTGATCAGTCTGTTAGACAATCCCAACAACATTCTTCACAGAAAAGAACAAAAATCATGAAATATATGTAGAATAGCAAGAGATCATGAATAACAAAGACAATCCTGAGAAAAAAAGAACAAAAATGGAGATAGCTTACTACCTGACTTCAAACGATACTACATGATAATGATAATCAAATAAGCATGGTGTTAGAATAAAAACAGACACACACAGATCAATGGACCAGAACTGAGCGCCCAGAGAAAAACTCATCTATAGACAACTACTTTATGACAAAGGAGAACCCAGTGGAGCGAGGACTATTTCTTTGATACAAGGTTTTGAGTGAACTGGACAGCCACATGCAAAACAATGAAACTTGCTCACTATCTAACATCATACACAAAAATTAACTGAAAATGGATGAAAAAATGGATGAAAACTTGGCTGTAAGACCTAAGACCATAAAATACACAGAAGGAAAGCAGGTGATACATTCTCTGACGTTGGCCTAAGATATGCCTTGGGAACTCAAGTCTAATGCCAAGGAAAACAAAAGTCAAAATAAACAAACAGAACAACATAAAACTAAAAAAAATTCTGGAGAGTGAAAGAAACTAACATCAAAACAAAAATATCTGACTGAACGGAAGAAAACATTTTCACATCGTATAAGGAATTAATATCCAAGATTTACAAAGAACACATAAAACTCAACAGCAAAAACTGAAAACAATCCAATTAAACCAGTGTTGGGCATGGTGTGTTATATATTTGATGAATGGTTGACCTACACATTTTAACATTATTTTGTAAATAAAAATTGCCTGAATTTAAAAAATTGGGCAGAAGATCTGACTAGACACTTCTCCTAAGAAGACATGCAGATGACCAACAGGCACATTCAGTGTGTTGCATTTCTCTTCTTTTTAGTGAAATGCCAATAAAAACAACACTGTGATAGAATTCAGACTTATGAGAATGACTCTTACCCAAAAGACTGAAAACGAGTATTGATAAGGATGCAAGGAAAAAGGAACTCTCAAAAGCTGTTGGTGTGAGTGTATATGGCAAACTTATGCAAAGAAGAATGGAGATTTCTCCAAAGATTGAGAATAGAAATTGTTTATGATCCTATTATTCTGCTTCTGGTTATTTATTCAAAAAACATAAATTCAAAGAGATATATGCACCTCTGTGTCTATTAAGCATTATTTCAAATAGCAGAACTGAAACAACCTAAACACCCATGGATGATGAGTGGATAGAGAAGATGATGTGTATGTGTGTATGTGTGTGTGTGTATGTTTATATATGTGTATATAGAAAATGGAATACTGCTCAGATATTAAAAAGGATGAAATCCTTCCATTTATAGCAACATGGATGGACCTACAATGAATCACAGTCAGTGAGATAAATAAGGTGCAGCAAAACAAGTCCTGTATGATTTCACTCACATGTGGTATATAAATAAGCCAAACAAATGAACCGAATAAAACGAATGGACTTTCAGTCGATAAGACTGGAGTGGTGGTCAATAGAAGGAAAGCGGGAGAGGGATGAAGAAACTGAGTAAGAAGCGTCAATTAAATGGTGAAGAATCGAATTGAACTGTGGGTGGTACACGTAATGTATTGCATTGAGTTACTGATTTACAATGACGCACACTGTGGACCTACAGAATTCTATGGTGCCATGTCCCTGCAATAAAATTAACTTAGAAAAAGAAGAAATGGATTCTGTACTTGTTGCCTAGAGGTGGATAAAATAACCGTTGGGAATTTTGGACAAAGGGGGAGAAAATTTTTGTTTGTATGAAGGATGATAGTTGTATTTTGTTTTTGTGCAAAGTATAAATATGTACAGAAATGTATATATGGTGTTAAATAAAAAAGGGGTGAATAATGTCAGTTATTAAGCTTTCGACTGTTCATTCTGTTTTGAACCTTCTATACTCTTATTTTGTGATGCTGGGGCTGGAGCTCTTTTAATTTTCATTTCTTCTCTGCCCCTAGGATTTCCATCATGATCTTCCAGTAGCAAGCTCTGGAAAGCAACTAGAAAGCAAGTAAAAAGGGAAAGGTAGATGCTCCTTTCTGTCAGTTGGCTTTGTCTTTTAATGTAATCTCCTTGCAGCAACGGTTGAGTACAGACTCCAGTTGTCTGCTCTCCAAGAACCAGACTGATTGTGTCTTTCCTCCCAGAGGTACAGTTTAAGCTGAGGAACCCTTTCTTTTTGTTGAGTCTGATCTCAAGCATGCATGTGTCCCCTTCTGTACCCTGACATACTAGCAGCATGGGGCAGACTTCAGATCTCTGAGGAGCCAGCTCCCTCTCTGTTCACCTGTGATCCTGTCTCAGTCAGGGGGCCACCTGGTGTCCAGGTCTGATTCCCAGCCCTGGGGGCTTCCTTCTTTGGCTAGCTAAGCCATTAAAATTATCCAAGTGATGTTCCCTATTTTGATGACTAAGTCTGGCTCTTCAAACCTCTTTCCCAAGTGTCTGGGTTCTGTTGATCCTGTCCTTTTACCTTCAATGTCACCTTTCTGCAGTTTCTTATCTAACAGTTCCTTCTTGATTAAATTCACTCTATTGAAATAACTAGCCTGGTTTCTGATTTACAAAGTCCTAGCTTGGTCTCTGATGGCTGTAAAGGCTGGGGTTGGTCATGTCCCTATTCAGAGACATAATCCCTTATCTATTTAATGGTGAGAAGTTATAGAAGGGATAGAATATACAAATAATGTCTCAGGCAATGTTTCCCAATGTTTTCTGAGGAATGCCAGTCTTGACATATCCACCCCCTCAAACAATACCTGTAGTCATATGGACTTGTGAAATGTTAAATACTGTAGTAAACTACGAATCATATCCATTCAGGAATCCTAAAAGCTCTGAGGTATCCAGATGCAATCTCTCTCACTCTGAATCAGCATTTCTCCCCAATGATGTGACTAGGGAAACTGACTTTCAGTTAACTGCTGCTGCTATCCCATGACACACATGGAAGAATCAGTAGCATCCTCTAGCATTATTAGCAATTCAGAAGGGTTGTTTTTTGTAATTTTATGTTCGTTTAAGCTCTCTTTTTGCAGAAGTTATGATCCCTCTAATATGGAATACTTTTCATTGTTTTACTTATCTGTATAGCTCTCAGCACACATGCCAAATAGAGTAATGTCCTTTATAGAGAGAGAGAGAATAGATACTGAGGAGGGACAAGAAGGATGCAAGGACACCAGGAAAATTCTCATGAAAGACAAGGAGAAAGAGTTCTTGAGAGGATGGCAAGATAGAGTCACCCTGGATGAGGAACTCATGGATGGTTCAGGCCAGTGCACAAGCCATGGCTTCACGCTGCCTCCGTATGTCTCCTGCTGAAACACCTAAGTGCACTAGATTTTGAGCACAGGTGTTCAGCTGCTCTATGCTTTGTCTTGTCATGTTTAAATGGAGATAAACTAGCATATACATTCTGGACTTGTGAGGAGAATTGAATGAAGCATGGCATAGAAAATGGTTAGCAATTACCTCGATTTAAGCTATTGAATGCACTTCCTAAAGCAGAAGCAGGTGCCGGAGAACTAGACTAACTTAATTTAGATAGAAAAGAATGAACCCACGTCTGTTGCTTCAAATGGACATATCTCTAGAGAGCATCTAATCCAGCCCCCATCCTATGGACAAGAGTAGAGCTAAGTCTTCCAAAGACAAGGAGATTGGCTCCGAGAACTAATTAATAGGGATGCCAATAAATATTTGTCCCCTCCCGCTTTGTAGAGGGTGCTTTCAGTTTAAACTCTTGTCTTGCTTTTTGCATTTTCCTTGATAAAGACCAGAATCATAGAGCCAAGCTACTTATTTTTGGGTTCCGAGCTCAAGGTGATACCATTGACATTTGGTGCCCAGTAACAGTTAATGAGGGTTTTGCCGATTTGGTCAAACCATGCCATTTGCTTTCTCCCACTCCTAGGTCCGGCTTCAGCGTGAGAGAAATGCTGAGCTAATGCCAGGAGGAGGTGGGCTAGGACTGCAGCTCAGCTGAGGGACAGCTGACGGCGCTGTAGGGGGCTTCTAATGGGCGAGCTGATGCTTTCATACAAGTTGTAACCTGAGTCCCTCGCTGAGTTGATGAAAACATCCACCCCGGCACATGGCACATCTTTACCTGTTTTTGAAATGTTTTGGTGAGAACATTTAAGTTCTGTTCTTTTCAGAGATCAGGTATCCAGTACAGTGTTGTCACATGTTACACATTCAATCCCCAGACCCCATCATCTTTGGACCGGAAGCGTGTTGAGTGAGCCGGAAGGAGATAACCACTGGCTGTGAACACAAAGTCACGTCTTATGTAGAGCTGGGTGACTGAGTCTGGTGGAGGCGCCCCTGCCCACCGTGCAGGGTCAGCGGGGACACTCGCCCTGGGCCAGAGCTTAGCAGTCATTTGTCTGTCCTAAGGCAACTCTTCTCCCTGGCTTTATCAAACACATCCAGAGAACCACATGCTTGGTTGTTTTATTTAGTGGTGCACTTGGAAAGGTGGGAAGCATGAGATACAGCCAGTCATACCAGGTTCCCGTGGAATCTGTTGCTTTCCACCCCTTCCTGAATTTAGGATGAGCATGTCATTTTAAAAGGAGAGCTTAGCTAGATAAAACAACATTGCATTGCAGTCCACCTACAGCTATGTATATATGTCTACATAATTTATGGTCTATGGATAATTCCTGTGTGGACAGACACCAGACTTTATTGAAGTAAAATAGCATAGGAAGGTTAAAAACAAATGGCTAAGCTCATACAGATTTTACAATGCTGCTGAAAGCCATTTCACTAGCCTAACGGCTTCCACCATGCTGGTATTCCCCTACTGATAAATATTTCTGCTACTTAGATGCTGCTGTCTTGACAACAAAGCCCGAAGAAACACAGTTTAAGGCAACCTTAGAAAGTGTCCGCATTTCTCATTCTCTCCGCCTTGTGGTAAATGCTCCTCCCAGTGACAATCAAAAACATTGAACAAAGAAGGACAAAGATAGGCAAATTCATCTTTTCCTTTGATAAAAATTTTTCTCTCATGTACAGAAAGCCATTTTTTTTTTCAGTAACCCTCAGCTTTCAGTTTTGAGGGGGAATGTTATTGCTTTTTTTGCCCATACGTACTTACTCAAAGCTATACGTGTGATAGATCTGTAATTTTACAAAAAGCCTGACACAAGTCTCAATGCTGTTTAAAAAAAAAAAAAATACAGGAAGTGAGGACTTAGAGAACACTGAGAGAGTTTTCCTGGCTGCAAGCTATTCAAGACTGCCACTCACTTCCATGGTGTCTTTGGAGAGGTAAACTGTCCAGTACACCAGGTTGAATCCTGCAAAGGCAACGGGGAAGAGGACCCGAGAATACTGGTCTATTTTACTGGTGCCTCCAAAGGTTGACGAGACTGGCGAGGGTGTGACTGGGGTTGACTCCAAGATGGGCGCCCCCGTGAGGACCTTGCTGGCCTCAGACGCTGGAATGATGGGTAAAGTCAGAGAAGTTATCCTTTTCTTCAGATGATACTTGGAGTCAGGATGCTGGGGGAAAAGACATAAACATTCAGTGGGTAAAAGGAGAGCGATCGCTTACTTCGCCATCGCCATGCAATTGTTCATCGTGGACAATTACTTATTGATTAGTTACTTGTTCTGTAAGAAAATATCAGGAGACTCTTCATACTATTGTATGCTGTTACTTTTCCAAGAAGGGGCTACAGCACAACTTTACATTATTTGCTTCTAGCCAGCAGCCTACAAGGGAGTACGTCAGTGATTAGTATCAGGCATGTTCCATGTCCCAGAAGCTCTGTTGAGCACAGCGCCATTAGAAACGGGTGAGCTGGGCTGCAAAGGTTTATCCACCTCCTGTTCACGTACAAGCCTGAAGGACAGATCGTGTGGATGATGGGAGAGGGTTTCAGTTTGGAATGTATGGACACAATTGGTTAATACAAGAAAAGTTTGGTTAATGGATATCATTTATCTGGACAGAGTCCCAGTCTATATCCCCATCTTACACTCCTGAATTTTAACCAGCTGAGATAGCAAATTATATCTATATGAAAGTGTGTGTGGCAAAGCCCTGGCAGAACTTAAATACCTCTCCATTGACTGGGATGCCTCTTCATCCCTTGAAATCCCACAGCCTCTTAGCCCATAAATTCTGTATCGAGGGTTTTCTCTTTCCCAGTCAGCACTTCTCCATCTTAAATCACCAAAAAGGTTCACTTACTAGCCTCAGAATTGTTATAAGTTCTTTTCTATCATGAGGTTTTTGATTCCACTGAAATCATAAGATGATACAACGTGATCTTGAAGGGAATATTCAGCGTATTAACTGGTAAGTGAAAAACCTAAGGTGCAGAAAGGGGAAACGCCCCGTCCGTGGATGAAGGGTCTGCAATCGTACACTGGTCTGTTTCAGTGCGTTTCATCCTGTCATGGTTTCATCTTTAAAGTATTGCACTGAGTTCAGAGACTCTCCCTGTGTTTAATTCAGGCATCTCTCTCCACGTCAGGGACCAGGGGACTTCCTCTGACTCCTTGCCTTTCTTGTCGACAGTCTTCATTAGTTGCTTTCCTAGTGGTCAGCTTGTCCTTGCTGGGCCTCTACCTTCAAACACTTGCTGTGTGTGACCCCTGCTCTTGCAAAGCCGCCTCGTTCCCTCGCTAGCAGCAGAGGCACCACTTTGCTGCCTGGCAGGGTCTGCTACCCACTGGGCAGACTCCCGTGGTTTGGACCAGCAACCCCATGGCAGCAGGATGAGACAACCACCACCCGACGCGGGCAAAACTGTGGGGCCAGAGGGCCTGCCATGCAGTGACATTTGGACTGCGGGAAGCAACAGCCCCCAAAAGCTCTCCTCCCTCTGCTCCCCGCCTGAATTCTGCGGTCAGAGCACCTAAATAAGCATAATCCTCGGCAAATGCAAGCCCGGTGGGCTTTCAGGGGCCACAGGAAAAGCTGCTTCTTCACCACAAGCAGCAGCGCATCTGTGGGCACTCTGCTCTGACATGGCCGTGGTGAGATAAGCAGAGATAAACAGAGAATCCTTATTGTTGATGCGTTGGCTCGGAGCTGGACTAGGGGCTCTGGACAGAATTAAGTAAATCACGGGTCTGGGAGAGGGGAAGGAGTTTCACCTAGCAGAGTCTGTTCATCTTGGATAGGAAATAAGTAACACTTTCTATTGAAAACGTGTGAGGGCACCCGGTAGCTTAATGGACAAGTTAGCCGGAAGCACATGCGACTCAGGGACCCGAGTCCACGACCCAGGCTGGTTGGCACAAACAAGATGAACAGCTCAGGAAATAGTTAAAGCTTCTTTGTTCCTCCTCTTTCTGTCTGCGTACTTACCTTCATCCCTGCCTGCATCTTTCCTTGCACACACATGCACACACACGCACACACGCACACACCAAGAGAGACAGGGAGAACATGCGGAGGCCTCCAGCGTCACAAACAGCATGTGACTATGGCCACCGCATGGTATTTTGGTCTCAATATATGATGCCTCTCTTAAAAGAAACCAACAAACAAAATAGCATAATTTCCCAAGTCCTTTCTATCCTGTTTCTCAGACTCTGAGGTGTCATCCAGTAAATGTGCTATTGAAATATTCTCCACTTAGAGGAAGTTGTGACACTGTTTGTGTCTCCAAAAAGAGTGCTCCTCCCCCAGATGTCTGGAACAACGGAAGAGTTCAGTAAAATGTCCCAGGATCGCGACAGAGTGGAAGGAGGGCAAAGCTGTAGGGCGGATTTTCTTTCTAGGTTCATCTTCACTTTTAAGAGCGTGCGTTAGTTATCTGAAGCCTGTGTTCTTGCTGTTTTGAAGAGAAAGGAGGAAGTTGTGAAAAAGCTCATTGAGATGAAAAAGTGATTGTAAAGCAGTCTCGCAGGAAAATGAAAGGCAGTGTTTTCTCTGGTCTTTGGAATGTGAGGGAAGTTGCTTGCCCATCGTTTGTCCTCAATCGCTCACTGAGGGTCACCAGAGAGCCCTTCTCCAGAGTTAAGCAACATTCAGAGCAAAAGGCCATGAAGAATGTAACCACCCTGACATTAGCCTGGGAGTAAAGGTCCCCCAAATAGGACTCCCCCTGTTCCTCAGGTCCTTCACAAACTATCCCTGGATGCTGGTTCAGGATTCAGAGGGCAGGGGAGCCAGAAAGCTACAGATTGCAGTTCCATATTCACTGCTGACCTCCTTAGACACACCACAGACATAGACACGTCCTAAGCTTCAAGTTCCCATCTTCAAGCTGGGAACAGTTACTACGTTCTTGGTAAGCTTTTTTCCCTTTAAGAATCTGAGAAAGAAAATGTAAGATATACACATACACTTATACACACCACCTCTGCTTACTCTGCTACTGCAATTCTTCCAGCTATGAATACATTCTTCCTTGTGTGATTTCAGTTGTGCCTTGTATTCTCTCTGGAATGGAATTCCCCTAATGGGAGAGGGCATATGATTCTCATGTCTGTGTGTTCCTCAGTGCCTAGTCAGCACGGAGAACAGAGCAGAACCTTCATGAACATTATGCAGAATCAGCAAATGAATGGCAATCTAGGCCTGCCCGAGATTTCTGAGAGCAGTGTGGCAAAGTCAAGGGAAACAAAAGGTTTCATGATGATGTTACATTATGTTTCAGAGTATTGTTTTATATCCGGGGTACCTTTTCACATACTCACCTTGGATGAGCACTGTATGGCACTTTTGGAGGCATTTTGCTAATTCCTGGAATAAGAATCTGTCGTGGAATAATCTTATTTTTATTGAAGAGCTAACCAAATGAAGGCTTAAGCAGGAGGCTCTCCCAATAATAAGTGCAGGCCCTGAATTCAATCCCTCTCAGATACCATAGATCAGGTTCTTAACAATGATCATATTATTCATCTATCAGCTTTAGGGTTAAAGGCACAGTTTGCAAACCACAGAACGGTTGGCGTTTGGGTGGAATATTCTTTGAGTGGAGGACATGTCCTGTAGATCATGAGATACTGAGTAGCATCCTGGCCTTCACCCACCAGATAGAGACTTTGACTAACACCCTACCTCTGGAAGCTGTGACGACCACAGACATCTCCAAACCTTGCCAAATGCCCTCGAGTGTGGGGACATTCACCCACCATTCAGAAGCACTGGTGCTTCCTACTCACGACTGTCCCTCTGCCCAGTGGTGATTGGGGGCATTTCCAGAAGGTAGGAAACAATAGGCTAAAGGAAGCACAAGGACGCTGGCTAACCCATGTGCTGGATAATCAGCTCCTGGATAATTGGGAATTGGCAGCATGAGGAGACTGGACGCCAATTTAGAAGAATCACATTGCGTTTCTGCAATGGAAAGAAAGCCAATTTTGCAAGCCGTTCAAGCTACAGGTTTGCATGGGACCCCGCCTGCTCTACTGTAAGCCGGCAGCTTCAGCTGATGGGAAAATAGGCTTTTGTCAGAGTCCAGATGAGGGCTCAGCTTGGGGCTGTCACTGTTTTGAGTGGAACACCTGCGGTTTTGAATTTTTCCAGGGCTCCCCTGCTGCTGTGTGCCATCCTGCCTTGGGTATTTTTAGTGCATGGCTTTGTTTTAAGTAACGCCATATTGCAAAGATACTTTGAGTCAAACTGGACTTTATGGCTGTCATTATTGGACACAGGGAGTACTGATTCGGGGAGTACTTAGAGCAATTTCAGTACAACCCGGAGGGAGTCTAATATATCTAAGACGAGAGGGTAACGGGTGACTTCTCAGGAGAGGGCTGTTCCAGCCAGGGCTGACTACTCAAGGGACAGATACAGCAACTGCTCTTAGACTCAGCAAATGGGGGCACCCAAAATAGGAGAAAATGCTTTGGAAATATTTATATTTGACAATTTAAAAAGCTGTCGTATTAGTCATTATAAGAAAATAAGAACTCTGTCAGAGTTACTTTGCCCCTGGGAGAGTTGGGAACAGAGACCTCCCGGCTTTCTGTAAAGAATCAGCTACTGGCAGCAATCTGGTGGGTCAGTGATGCCAGGGCCACGCCTGGAAGCCATATTGGAACATGTGGAGGATGCAGAATTGAATATTGGACGGGGATTTGATAGACCATATGGGGAAGGAGCTAACCACCTCCATCCCTCACCCAGTCCGCCTCAAGTCATACAGTGGGACCTCTGTGAATAAGCGACACCACTGCCTGTGTCTTTGAAGGTCTTGTCCCAGCCCTTAACGTCTAGTGAATAACGATAGTATTCAGAGCAATGTCATAAATATTTGGAGCAGAAGTAATTCTTTCAGTATTCTGTTCTTCACTTGCTCTACCTAGATGGTGGACAGCATGGCCATAACTCCCATGGAAATGACATTCTCACCCTGAAAAGGACAGAGAGGACATCTATCTCTATGCCCTAGTTTAAAGCAACTTTCTAGAGCAGGGAAAGCTCGTCTTTCTCTTCTAGCTTAGGCACCACTTCTTCCAAAATGCTGGCCCCTCTAGATGGAGAGGTTTCTTGCCTGGCCCTTCTTTGATATCCTGTATATTCATCTTACCACAGTTTTCACTGAAGTGTACTGTCGTGACTCTTCTGCTAGACAAAAATCTCATTGGAACAAGGTCCTCTGGATGTCGCTCACTAACGTAATGTATCCTCAGTTTTCCACAAAAGGGTCTGCCCCACAAAGCATCTAATAAATACTTATGGCATGAAAAAAAAAAATCACTGAGTGCCTAAGTATTCTATAAATGGGTGCCAGGTTAAAAGGAATAAAAAGGAAATGATAAGCAATATAATCAGTATACCTATAGTTATTAACCCCAACTAATGGATTTTGTTTATAGATGATTTACCAAGAGCATCACACCTCTTATAAAGAAAAAGGAAGCCACTGCGGGGAATTCATGCTTAGGAGCATAGTGGTGAGGGCTTAGAACTTTAATAAGGAAACTAGCAAACTACCCAAAAGGAGATCAACATCTAAATGTGGTCTTATGTGCAGGGTAAATATATGTCTTAAATGCACTTCACATTTACCCCAGACATACAGCAAGTTCTGAAACCAGAAAGACAGGACTAACTTCTATGGCCAAGATAGCATGTCCGTTACAAATAAAAATATTAAGGAAAGTTACCATATATAAGCAGAAAAGAAGCTATGGACAATTTTTCCTCAAAACCTAAAAGAAAAAGTCTTCAGTTCCAGACCTTACAAACATAAAGATAATTCATCTAAAAAGCTACTTCTGAGGACTTCATTTTAGGTGTCTCTTCAGTTTTGCATACTAGATTTAAAATGGCTGAATTTCTTTCTCATTATTATATTAAATTTCAAGGTCCAAATCAGTAATAAACTTTTCCCAGATCTAAGTCGTTTCCTGTCAAAAGCAACGAGCCCATTAAAATATACAACTTAGAATTACATGAAATATCCAAGCACTTAATTTCATTTCAACTTCACCACATTGGTTTGCTATTTCAATGTCCAGCTTACTGAAATAATGTGATTTTGATTACAACAGCACAGGCGTTTTTAAATGTCATGGTATTTGAATGGCAAAAAAAGTGACCTCGCAGTCACAGCACAGGATTGTGTTGCCTCAGCCTCAAATGTGCAATTTGTGTTTGTTCCTCTACATTATAGAAGGCATAACACCAAGCTGTGACATGAATAAGTGAAATGTAAATGTTGTATATAATCATCAGTATTTATTTTTGATCCTGACAGGGTTTGTATTCTTAGGTTTCATTCTCTTTCATTTTATTTTTTCACTTTCACCTCACCTTTTAGAAACAAAGTTCTGCCTCGAAATACTTTAAATGGACCTACATTTAGAAATGAAAATTTTCATAAGAAATAAGGGCAACTTGCCAGAAAAAGAATAATTGATTTAAATGTGATTTTTTTTTTTTTTATCCAGCCTCCTGAAGGGCCTGCTCACTATGTGTTACTCTTTTAGAATTGTAGAAGATAGTGGTTATAAAGACCTTAGGTCTTAAATTCCATCTTATTAATAAGTGTACCTTTAAAATAATAGGCTAAGGGCATAATAACGCTATGCTTTCTTCAAGGATTTGAAACAACATTTCTCTGAGTAATAAATATTTCAGAATCATTCAGGATGGAGATTGCCTGTTTAGTCTCAACATCGATCATTGAGGATATTCAGAATCATTAGTTACTTTTACACTGTTTCTTACAAATTTCTCTTTGCATCTTTACTGCTTTTCTCAAATAACAAATGGGTAAACTGAATCTCAATGGATATGAATTCTTCCTGTAAAGGTAGATGATAAAGATGCTAGATGACCTTTGAATAATAATTAGATTGTATACCTATAGATACACAGATAGCTTATAACATCGTCACTTATTTTTACAAACATAAAATCTCGTATTTGAAATTTATTCTTTCTTTAAAAATAATTCTCAAGTGTTTTGAATAGAATCTCAGAGTAGCATATTTTTATAAAATGCATATATTTATGAACTTTAAACACATGCATATATGTGTGTGTATATCTATCTATATGTACATATACACATATTATATATGTCAAGGGAGAATTTGGGGGAGTGTCCTCACATACATACTGAATATGTTTTATGCAGTGTTATACAGTCTATTATATTTTAGTGTCGGAAGAATTTGGGGCAATGTAAGGGACTCAGACTTTGTAAAGTTGAGATAGCAGGAATTTTGGAATCAGATCTAATATTTCCATCAGCTAAGCTAACACAGTTCCTTTCTGAAGCTCTTGTTTTCCCATTTATTAAAGGAGCTTGTTAAACTGGGTCACTGAATGGCAAATTAAAAAAAAAAAAGAAGGCTAATTCAAGAAAAGAAGTCCCTAAACTATAGATTTCAGCCTATCATGGGAATAGTCTTATCAGATACTTTAGTGACAAGGTAAATTGTTAAACAATTTCCTTCATTTTTCAACAGGAAAAATTCCAATAAAAATGGTCAGTCTTACAGTCAGTAAGTGTTTGGGAAGTAAAACACATATTACTGCAGAATTTTTTCCCCAAGCTTTAAGCAAGGATACCCAGGCTGCACGTTTTCTGTGATTTGGGAATCTCACAAGAATTAACCAAGGATAAAGAAATTTTCGTTTCTGAGTTACTGAATTGTACAGAGCAGAAGTGCCTCTTTTTCTAAGAGCTACTGTTGGGGTTTTATCATAAAATAGAAATGTATACTCGTCAGTGAGTTCTATAATCCATTTTAAAAAGTGTGTGTAGCTTGATTGTTGTGAGAATTTACTCATATGCGGAGTTGAAATGGTGACACTCATCTATGACCTGTGAATTTTGCTCTTTCTCCCTGATTACAGGTCTTTGATTGAAAAAAGCAAAAAGCTTGTATTTAATAGAAGAATGTAAAAATAAGAGTGTTTTCATAGGAATTAAAAACTCGGGTTATGACTCGGCTTTCCTGGAACCTAAAATCACCTCTGGCCCTCATGAATCCGCAGCAAGCAGATTTCTAACGTTGTCTGTTCCACAGGAGTCTTGCTTCTCGCCCTCAAACACTGAAGCCTCATTAGGAACTTTTCCCCCTTCTTCCTTTATTCTCCCTGGTTGATATAACAAACCTGCTCAAAGGAAACATCTAAAGCCTGAGAAAAAATGTTCTGGTTTCCTCGGAGAGCTGGGAATCTGCCTGTACGAGTAAGGATGGTGGGAAAAGAATACTAGAAGTCGAGAGCCAAGATAAATGAAGGCTTTCGCTTGGGTTTTTCCTGGGAAGTTGCAAAAGTTGGCCCTGCAACTGGGTTCTGTGGCTGGGGCTCAATTCAGTTGGTGCTGGACTGCTGACTTGTGTGTGATCCCTTTGTAAGCTGCCTCTTCCTATTTGCTGGTTAACAGTAAAAAAGTAGATCATTACCAAGACCATCTCAGCAGCCAGGGGCTTGGTGACTCTTGAGATCGTCGCTGGGGGTGGGACCGCGATTTGTGCCTGCCTTTTGGCCTTCTGAGCCTGCCGATTGGTAAAGTAGTTGACAGCTGCAAACTCAATGAGCGCAGAGAAGACGAAAGCGAAGCAAACAGCGATGAACCAGTCCATGGCCGTGGCATAGGACACTTTAGGCAAGGAGTGCCGGGCACTGATGCTCAGTGTAGTCATGGTTAAAACCGTGGTGATACCTGATGTGGAGAAGAGCAGGAGATGAGGTCAACTCTGGAGCCCAGAGGGGTCAAATGAGAACACAGATGCAGAAAACGAGACATCCTCCAAATACTGAGGGCTTTCTGTTGTTGTTAGGATGCTTGCAATTTTTCTCAGAGATACCATCATTTTTGTCTTCTTTCACACCTAGAGCCATGCTGCATAGATTGGAGTTACTCTGAAAAAGGTTGGATTAACTATTGTAACATTTAAGTCACGAACAATTCTGTTGACTGCTTCAGAAAACGTATAGTAGTTTATTAGTGCTTCAGTGCAAACCTCTTCAACTTCTAAGCAAATTTGACAGCTGATCTTCTCTTTCATTATATGTAAGAAGCCTATCTAGGATGAACCTGAAATGTAAAATAAGGCTACTTAATTTTGTTTACTGCTGACTTTAAGGTAAACCTTTGCTCATGAAAAAATTGAATGTTCATCTGCTTTTTTCTGTCCTGCTTTATGACTTGAGGAATTTATTTATCTTGGAGATGTGTAGCACTGAAGGGACTGTCACTCTATGAGTTTGTTTATGCTTTGCAGAAACATATCTATTTTAATAAAGTAAATTTAAAAGTGAAAATTCATCTGCAATTTCATTTCACTCAGTCCTTTCCTAAACTTATAATTTAGGAAATTTAGTAATTCACTCACTTGTATTTACTACATTTCTAATAAAAATGCCTTCAAAAATATTGAATTTTGTTATTGAAGATTTTTTCTGTTACAGAGTTTTTTTCTTATTTCATTTTGTGCCATCAAAACTAGTCTTGAATCCCTATATCATCAATGGAACTAAATGTTTAAGTTTGACCATAGAAAGTTCATTACATTTCTTTTCATCCTACAAAAATGACAGATTCTATGGTTGATACTAACAGAAGCAAGATAGAGTGTATATGTTAGTGAGATTGAGAGCTTAACCTTTTGTCTTCATGAATTTCCATGTCAGATTTTACTTTTCTGCTTTTCCTTAGTTACAGAAAAAGCAAACTGAGATGAAAGCAAATAGATGGGCAAACAAACTTCGGTATTGGACACAGGAAAGTTCCAGCAAACCAGCTAGAATTCTTACTGAGACAGACGGTTGATTGATTCCACAACACATGCTAAGATAAAGGTCATTTTACATCATCTATGTTTTTAAATGAGATAAGAGCCTGTATCCTTTGTGAACTGAAACAGTGCACTCATGTAAATGTTCCCTAAAATCCGCAAGAAATGACAGCAAGGAATGAATGGAAATGGAGCCTGTGGAGTGAGACTTACCAAAGACAGTTCTTGCTGGGACGGACTCCTTATTAATCCAGAAAGACACCTGGGAAAGAATGACTGTCATAATGCAAGGAGTATATATCTGTATCATAAAGTAGCCCATCTTCCTTTGCAAGTGGAAATAAACTGTCATTATCACGTATTCACCTGTTGAAAGACATGTTTATCAATATTATTGCTCTTGACAGTGTGTGAGAGGAAAGTACTGGAAAGAAATCATGCAGGTCTTTAAATCATCATGGGTTGGAAGAAAACAGGCATATTTCAAATGGAAGACCAAGCTTCCTAATTAGCAGATGGTAGACACACAGGCTCAATATTTTGGGAGGATTCTTTGTGTCAAATACATATAAGCCTCCTCATTCTAAGACTATATACATCTTTATATGCACATGGTTGCAAAATCAGTTTTAAAGAAAGTTACTCATCACTTCAAAACAGCAAGCTTAGCCTATGGATGGACGGCTACTGCAGAGGAGAAAGAACTGGATGTTTTTTAAAGTATGTGCCGCAATTACCTTATGATGTCCACGCACTCGTCAAATGCTTACCTGTATTAGATTTAATTGTCTCACTAGATACTGTTTGTCCAATCAGATCATACTGAAGGAGGCTTGAAGATTCTTCTGGGACTTCAACTGAATAAAGTGGTCCCTTTTTCCATGTGTATATGATTTCACTTTTGGGGTAGGCATCTGAATTTTATAAACACATTAAATATAGCAGTGAATCTGACTGGTTGTGTGTTTTGTTTTTTTAATTCCAAAGCCTATATTAACCATAAAGAAAATAAAACATATTTCTTACTATTTTTTTTTAATCTGGGTGGCTAAAAGCTCTAATTATTTATACAATTGACATATTTATATATGTATATTCATGAAATGACACTGTGAGCATCATAGTAATATTTTCCTTTTGCTTTTCAGTATCTCACTAAAACCAGATAATTACATATTTGGAATTCACAATTGAACTTGTAGAAATTTTTTTTGTAACTTACAACTCCCAAACTTCAGTGGGCAAGCATGACCATCCATAGGAAAGTTAACCAGCCTCATAGGACAGTCAGCATTGATGGTAAGCCTAGGGACATTGAAATAAGTGGTTCTGAGTTAGTATGGTGGACAAATCATTGGGCAGAGAAAGTAGACCTGGGAAGCCTTACCTCATGGTGTATAGAATGGTTCCATTCTGCATTAATCGGAAGAGTTTATTAGGGGTTGTCATATTGTGAGCAATTGACTTTTTGCCGTTCCTGAAAAAAGTGTCAGGTGTCCAGATTTTACTGACCATCAAGTTATTCAAACTCAAAATCTTAGCTGGCCCCCCAAATTTCAACCTCTCATCGGTCCAAGTCTGGCGGAAGAACACATCCATTGTGTACTCCTAAGAGAAAATAAAATATTCACACAGGCTGGGGAGATAGTGTCTTCAGAAGTTTAATCATTAGATTATATACTAGTTCCAAAATTTAAGCAAATAAAGCCACTTTTAACTGGAAAAAACAAATGTGGTTGAGGATGCAGGGCAAAGGGAACTCTTGTATACTGTTGGTGGGAGTTGTGTAAGTTTGTACAACCATTATCAAAAGCAATATGGAGACTCCTGAAAAAAATGAGAATGGAAATCCCACAATTACCCTGTCATCTCACTTCTGGGTATTTATCCAAAAAACAAAAACAAAAAAAACACTCATTGGCAGAAATGTATGCACCCCATATTTATCGCAGCATTATTTACAATAGCCAAGAATTGGAAACTACCTACGTGCTTGCTGTCAGATGGATGAAGGTATGGTGTCTGTACTCAATGGGATAAAACACAACCCCCCAAAAGATGAAATTCTATCACTTGCAGCAACATGGATGGAGCTATAGGGGATGATGCTCAGTGAAATAAGTCAGATGAGAAAGATAAATACCAGATGATCTTATTTATATGTAGAATGCAAAGAAACAGACAAAACAAAAACCAGCACTAGGAGATTGACAAGTGAGCTGAGGTGACCAGCGGGGAAGAGGGTGGGAGGCGGGAGCAAGTGGTGGTGGGTCAATGGACAGTGGTGGAGGATTTTGGTCATTTGGTGGAGGGCAGGGTGTGTTATCATATATTTCACGAATGGTGAGCCTACGCATATGGGCTTGTGTTACTGTGTAAGTCAAAGTTGCATCAGCAAATTTAAAAAGAGAAAGCAGCTTTTTATGATAATCTCAGCAAAGTTATTATTTCAGTGATTCACTGTCAAACTCAAAAGTTTAGTTGTTATAAAAGGTAATGCTGGACTGCAAACATCCCTCCTCCACCTCACCTCTTTCCTTCTCTTTTTCTATCAACCATTCTTCTCTCCACCTATCTGTTTTCCCTCCATAATTCCAAAGAACTACAGATGAAATTATTTATCATGTAGGTTTTGTGATGCCTTTTCTTCCATCCATTAAGTCTAACCATTCCTTGTAGCTGCTCCTGCACCCGCAATGGTATTTTGGGGTATCATGGTCTCCATTCAGTCCAGTTTCCAGAATAGATCAGTTTTCCCTGATGAGCCCACTCTGGCTGCATAACAAAATAATTTTATATTGTCCTCAGAGAATGTAAGAGCAGTTATTGCATCATTTAAGGAAGTATAATCATAATTATGAATGTTAATTTGTGGCTTTTATAAAATAGCATTAAAAATCTTTAGCATTATCAGAACCATTACATAAGCTAATAGTAAATAACTTGCAATTATATTAAAATGTTACCAGCAATGGCTCTAATTTATGTGCCCCTTTATGAGCTCTATTTTGTAAGCAGTGACTATATTTTAAAAATATTATTGGATACACTAGATACATAAAATAAAGATCCCGGCTGTAACAGGGCTCTGTTGTACAAATATACTTAGAAATGAGATGCATGCATAAAATATATTTTCAGGTGTCCCCAGACTTCAATATGTAGTAGATACACTTGTGGTTATTTATACTTGGGATGAGTCAGTACTGAAATGAAAAATATGATCCCAAAATAATTAAGGATTCAAGATGTGCTTACTCTGCTTTCTCTTAAATTTAAGACATTGATCTCTAAATTCCTCTTCCCTCTACCCTCCTCTTCCCATCTTCCTTCTTATTTCTCTTCCTCCCTCCCCTTTCTCTTCCTTTATCCCTTCCTTTTCCTTCTTTTCTTCTTGTAAATTCACAAGGCAGATGAAAAATTCTCCAATAATTTTTGATTTAGAATTATGTTTCCCTAATAACCTTTAATGACCGACCTCTTTAAGGAGAGTGATGTTTATTTCAGTTTTAGGATCTATACATTGAGGGGGAAATGCTACCTGAGAGCTAGGAAAGAGACACCATACACTCAGTTCTGAAAGACTCTTCGGTTTTCATTGCCATGACTATAAATACCCTCTTACGAATCCTACCACCATCTGTACCTGGAACCGAGTCCCCAGGACACCCGCTGGTCCTTCTGCAGTAAAAGGCAGAATGCGTTAGCCTTTTCAAGTGACTCCCTTCACTGCTGTAATGAACTACTCTGAAAATGGTGTACTAGAAAATACAGTCAGGTTTGACTTTTCATAGCTATTCTCACTCTACTCTGAGCCTGCAGAGCATCATTGCTGTTGGTTCTTTTTTGTACTCCAACAATGTAGTAGGACCTTGTTAAGATGGGAGCAGTCTTTGAAGAGAAGAACCAATGTCTGGACAGAGAGAAGATGTCGTCTTAAACAATCCCCAGTTGAAGGCATTCCAGGAGAGCCTTGGGAGAAGTGAGGAGGGGAGCAGTCATCTGTTCCAATGCCCAGCACCAGCGCTTGTATTGCTCGGTGGGTCGGGAGCCAGACCAGATAACAGTGCCCGTGATGGTTCCTTCAGGGACTCAGCCCCCACCAAGTAAATGACTGTCCTCACTCAGAGCTCACTCACCATCTCCACATCTGACACAGGCCCAAAGCTGGTCACGTAAATGTCCGTTTTGACTTCAGTGACAGCACCTGAAATTAGCCCAGAGGGATGGGGGTCGTTGTCACTGATGAGGCTGCAGGGTCGGACCTCAGTCTACTTCAGAGCTCCTCCCCATGGCCAGAACCTGCAACCCAGCCTAAAGCAATCCCAGGAGCAGGGCTCCTTGGTTTTTCAATTCTGGAAACTCATACCAGTTGCCTTATTTTGATTTTTTTTTAATCAAGTTGGGGAATTTAAGGAGTAGAAGGGACTAAGTATTCTAATAAAAAGTATAACACGATAGATAGGTAGATAAATAGATAGATAGGTAGGTAGGTAGGTAGATAGACAGACAGACAGACAGGTAGATAGATAGATAGATAGATAGATAGATAGATAGATAGATAGATAGATAGACAGATTCAATGCAACAAATGCTAACAAACAGGCTTCACAGATGCATCTCATCTACACTCACATGACTCTCAGGTCTGGGGTCCTACACACCCCTACAGGTGAGCAAGCAGGCTTTCAGAGTTCGAATAACTTTCATAGAAAGTCACCAGTGAGGAAGGGGACTGAGATTATAGATAGGAGCACCCCACCCCTTAACACTCTGCTGTCCGTCTGACCTGCTGCCCCTGGGTCTCAGACGGTGGAGAATGCAGGAGGAGACACCAATGTTTGGTCTCAGAAGGCAGCCTCCTCTTACCTCCAAATCCCGGCCGCAGCCGATTGTCATAACCTTTCAGCAAGTTGTCCAGGACCCGACTGATGTTTGCAGAATAGATGTTTCCTTCATCTTCCGGTGTCCCTAGGGCATTTTCGACCCTGTGAGTAAACAGTGACCCTCACTCTCAGCCTCAGAACATTGACTCTGCTGCTGAAGCTTTGTCTGCCCAAGCACAGATACACACCACACCACCCCAGTTTCTTCCATGATTCAGTGTAGAAGTCACCCAGTGGTGTGCCCTTTCCTTTCCTCTGAGCTATAGGGGAAAATAGGGGGAAAATCATACTCACCACAGGAGAACGTACAGCCAGGGCAGAGGCGATGCCATCCTCCAGTGCATCCAACTATCTGGCCACACTCCTCCTGGTTGTCTTTTCCCCAACCTCAACTGACTCCCCTTTGCCAGTCAACTAGAAGAATCTTCTGAAACCCTCATGCTCCTCTCCTTGCCTGCCTCCAGCCAGTAATCGAATAAATGAAGTTGCCAGCAAGACTTTGGAGGGTCCCCCGCTCTCTCTTCTGGGTTCTGTCTTTCCACGTGGGACAAGGTGGTTAGTGTCGTACTCTAAGTCCTGATGGACACTCAGCCTCCTCTGACTGCTTCAGTTGGGAAATGAGAGTCTGGAGGGACAGTGCATGGTCACAGAGCCGTGACAATAATCAAAAAAGGCACTAGGGGAGATTAGGAGGCAGAAATGCACTGTTTGTTTGGCATGGAATTAGCAGGGCCCAGGGAGGGATCTGGAAAACACTGGCATCTTGCTGATTGAGATTATGTTCCAATGGGCTCGGCATTTATTGTTTCTATGGTTCACAGAAGGATTCCTACACAGCTCTTACTGCTTGAGAAGACTAACGAGACTGGCGTCCTTGGATTCCCCCTCGGGTTTCGCCAGCTTTATTACATCAGACACACCTTTCCTCATATTTAAAAAATTTTCCAGCATTACCAATTGAAAAGTGCTTACAACAGCAGAACATTCCCTGGCCATCTTGCTGTTGGGATAGTGTTTTGGTGTTTTGGTTTCTTTCTTTCTTTCTTTCTTTTTTTTCCCAAAGGAAAGATGAGGCAGGCAAAAAGAGAAGGAAGAAGCAGTTCATTCATTTCATTTAGTTGTTCATTTTGGTTGTTCCCGCTGGCCCCAGGACATGGACCCAGATTCTTGGGATAGAGATGGACTATGCTCAGCCAGAGTGGCAGACTTAACTGCTACTCCATCCGGCTGTGCCAGTGTTTTGTTTTTTAAATTGCTTTGCTGATTCTTCCTGTGAAAGGTGTGTCATCTCAAGCTAAGACATAAATGGGCCCTAAACAGTATTGTTAGTTCCATGAATGCTGCTTATAAGTGATAAGGTCTGGAAATAGCCAACAAAGCTCCCATTATAGAAGATGCACTGAGAGCAAGGCAACCACAGACATCAGTCACGGCGGTGTTGGCACCATTACTGTTCCCAGGTCAAAAGCAAAATGTTTGACTCAGAAAGTAGCATTCTCTACTCTGTAGGTAGGAGGAAGTTGTAGTAAAGGAAACATCTTTAAGCCGTAAACATTGTTTTTAATTGCAGTAACTTTGATTTTACACATTAAAATGGAGCCTAGGTATAATGTCCCATTCCTCAGGTATATGTCACCATACCCTGCCCTCCACCACGTCACCAAGTGTTCTTCACCACTGTCCAGTGGGCTCCGCCACCATTTGCCCTTCCACCCACCCATTCCCTGTTGGTCACCTCGGTTCTGTTGCAGGTGTCCCAGGGTTGGTTTCATTTCATCTGTTCCTTTGTTTTGTCTGTTCATGTTCCACCTATGAGTGAGGTCCTCTGGTACCTAAATACCTGGTTGATATGATGCCATTAAATAATTCTTTGTCTTTTTGCAGCTTACTTTTTTCATTCAAGTATAGGACTTTATGCTTATCCCCGTAACCTTGTATATTTTTTCTTATCAATAAGTTTACCATCCATCTCTGATTTATATCATTTTATATCATTTAAAAAGAAAACTTAGGGAGACTTTTAAGACTGGATGTTTTTTTCAAATAGTAAAAAATAATCATGTGACATTTTGTATCTGTATATATGGAATATATGTGTGTATTATATGTCTACACACACAAACACATACGCATACACACTCTTATGAAAAAGACATGTTTTGGTGCACCTTTGTGGCTCAGGCTGCTGAGATGCAGACCATGCAAAGCCCAAGGACTAGCGTTCAAGATCTGGGACTAGGGGTTAAAAAAAAAAGTTTTTCTTATTAAAATTATTTATTCAAAATGTAACAAAAAATAAAATGGCAAGTGTCTCTAAAGAGATTAATTACTTGACTTTTCTGATGGGTTTTAATTAGTATTCAATTATTGAAGATTTCCTCTGTTTCTCCTAAAAAGATTGTTCTAAATCTAGAAGGGTAATAAGTTATATAATCCTGGTCATTTCATCTCTGTGGACCTCACAGCTAATGAATGTGCTGAAGCTAAGGAACTCCAGCTCTGAAATTCCCTGGATTCAAATTTATGTCCAGTCTAGGCATTGTGAGACCCTCGTTCAAGCATCTCTGTCCACATCAGTGCAGGCAAGGTGTGTTAGCCTCTTTATTAACTTGATCACTGTCGTTATTTTCTTCTGGACCTCACCAGGAAAAAAAGAGTTCAAGACATGACTAGACTTTAAAATTGCGTCACCATTTGTGTAGCGTTTGGACTATGTAAACAAGAGTATCCAAAGCTCCCCTCTACTTAGAGAATTTCCTTCTCCTGGTAAATTTGAAAGTATTTATCTCATACCTGTTGACTTCATAGCTATTTTTCAAAATATATGTTGTTTTAAGCAACTTGGGAAACCACTCATTGGTTCTTCTGTTTAACTCCTCTGAAAAGTCTAGAACTGCTGCTGCCCTGCTATTTGCCTGTTGGACTTGGTAGAGACCAACGCAGGAAAAAAATAAATCTTATCTCCCTTCTTTGTCCTGAACTTCAGCTCCTTGGATCATCACCGGCAACATAGGTCTGTGCAGATGAAATGACTTCTCAAAGACTCAGGGGTGATTAGAGGAAATTTCTACACAGAAAGGTTGAATGATGCACCACACAGTAAATCATATTTTTATCATACAAACAACTTCACACATATATACATGCTTGCATGGTTAGTAAATAGCAAAGAAAACATTTTTGTAGGCATGGAATCACCTCTTGGACCACACACATTTGTCTCTTCTCACTGAAGGTCTTCGTTAGGCATTTCAAACAGTGTTGGTGGAAAATGTTTAGAAACTAGCTTGGATTACCTTTATAAATTTTGATGAGCTTCATATTAACAAAAGAATGCATTCCCCAAAATATTAGAGGAGATCATGAAATACATGGATTGGACATTCCTATGTCATATTTTGCTAAAGAAATGAATCAGCATAATGAAAATAGATGGGAATCTATTTCAAAAGATAACTTAAATGTAAAACTGATAAAAGATTTAATCTTTTTTGTATATACAATATTTTTAAGAGAGAGACAATCTTGGCAATGTTATCTGTCAATGATATCTCAATAAAACTGGAAAGGATCAAAATCAATGTTGAAACTGAGCTTCAACAACAGAAGATCGTGTCTTGTTCAATAGTAACTCTAGCCAAGTAAATTTCTTCTTTGAGTATTAGTTTTCTCATGTGAATCAGGGGCTTAAAGCAAAGTCTTCTGGTATTGAGGTAACTGCTTTCCACCCAGTACCAGAATGCTTGAAAAAAAGTTCCCTATATACCTTAGAAACTTACAAAAAGCAAGGCATTCTAAAAATAATAAAAAACAGAACAATATAAGGCTATGCCAGTATACATGAATATAATAGCTACCAGATATTCAACATTTTTCACATGCCAAAAATCATGTTTAGACTGAATAATCTACCTCATTCACTTTTAATACAAATGTCTATGAATTGCCTATAATTTGCATCTTTTAGATCAGAAGGCATGTATCTTGCCCAATCTCACACTGTTAACAGGTAGAGAGTCAGAATTCAAAACCAGATCATTCAACCTTATACATCATGAGATACAAGCTAAGCCCAATGAGCAGAATCCAATGTAAAGTAAGTTTCATTTCAATTGAAGGAATCATTTCTAGCTGTCATGTTTATCCAGAAATGCAATAGGTAGATGAAAATGAGTTTCCTGTTAGACAACGTATTCAGGTACATGCAAGATCATGGATGGGCTTCGTGGATGTATGTTTCAGGAGGGAATGGTATGGTCCCCTTCAGCAGGAGATGGAGGCTCTTTGGGAACACCGTTAGGAAGAGCTGTTTGGTAGAGAAGTTGAGTGACTCTTGGGATTCAAAGACTCTGCTATGGAGTGTCTCTGGAGTAATGTGGGAAGGACTTAAAGAGTTTCTTGATGGTAAAGTCTACCTAGTAGGTCCATGCAGGTGGAGAATGAACTGGATCTATCTACCAGGTTGTTAAAAGAGAAAGCAAAAATAGTGAATTCTACCATAACAGAATAGATTAAGTTCTATAACAACATTACCATAAATATTGGTATTAACGCTCATCTGTGCAGCTGCCATGCAAGGCATCCATTTTTATCTCCATTCTATTAAAGAGTAGAAGGAGGCTGTCTAACTACCCTAATGTCCCCGAGCTGGTTAGCATCTCTGATTCCAACGTGCACATTTTTACGCACTGTGCTTCCTATATGACAGATCGGATGCCTGTTTCTAAACTTTGGACTCTTGGGCTCTCTAGACCAACAAATATTTTTCATATTTGTGGTTAAAGAAAGCACAGCCTCTCCACAGACACTGGAGAAAATCCCCATGCACTTCCTTTTGGGAATCCGGTGCAATAAGGATGAAATTGCTTGGAGAAACAAAGGGCAATAAAGGGACAGTCCTCTGAGCTGACTGCGGGTTTAAATTGTTGTGGATTGGCGAGGAATAGAATGCTGCACACGTTCTAGGGCACCGTGGTGCCTCCAAAAAATATAGACAGGCCATCTCTATTTCCAACCTCAAAATATACGTATAAGGTCCCAAAAGTCATGTCTAAAAGAGCACAGGTGTAGGAATCTTTGATTTATACTCATTGAACCCGTAACAGTTAACTATAACTATTATTAGTTTTTTCATGTACTGAAAATCTAGAGGTTATTAAGCAAAAATAACTGCATATCCTCAGGAAGCACACATTCTGACTACTCATAGTCAGCTCATAATCAACATCACAGACTGAAAAGATGCTGAGTGATCAAAGCTACTTAGTAGCTGAAAGCTGCTAAGCTTGAGCTGTGGAAATAGTGAGGAGGCATCTATCTGGGTTGAGAGGGGAGCATTAACAGTTTAGAGAAGGTCTTTCCAGGAAGCACGCTGAGTTCAGGCCTCTGACAATTCATGTTATGTTTATGAACAATAACTCCAAGAAACGGGAATGGAGGAAACAGGAAGAAGGAAGGTCATGGATGCAATGGCAAGACAAGACTGTCCAGTAGAGGGAGATTTGCATCTTCTTCAATGAAAGATTTGAGAAAAGGCCTGGGCATTTATAGTAGCCCATGATGGTGTGTCTCAACAATCTTTAAGATCACTTTTTTCCCTTCATGGGGCGAGTCTTAAACGTCATGCTTGGACAGCTGGCTCCTGTATCAATCCTCCGTTGATTGGGCCTTTGGAGTCAGGTTCATTAGCAGGCAGTTAGGAAAATTATTATCTCTAGGCATCATCTTCATCACCTATGAAGTGGGAGTATTGGTTCTTGGTGGGGATTAAATTTAAAAATGCATGGCAGTGTTTATCACAAAGAACTGCCCATAGTAAACGTGAAATAAAAACATCTGCCTCACCATCCTCTTCACTGTCATCATCAGTGTAGGTGAAGTCATCTTTTCTGTCCACCATTTAGAAATGGTGATGAGAAATTTCGAGTTTGTTCTATGTCATTGGCTCAGGCTGCCAGAGGTAGGGGAGGCCACAGAGGCCAAGGTCATGCCACCACGGAGAAAGGTGTAAAGAGGGGTCACTTAAAACCCAAATCTGGGAAAGCAGTTGCTGTTTTCTGATGAGTCCCCTGATCTCATCCCATGGTCATTTCTGCCCTTGTGCTCCTTGTAAAAGCTCTGTATCCTTATTTATAAATTCCTTTCTTTTTTGGCTCCAAGTAGACTAAGTGAATTATTGTCAGGAGGTCCTAAAAAGAGACTTTTGAGTCAGAAGGCTATGTCCCAAACTTGAAAGCAGCATTTCAGACTGTGATGATGCAAAGTGACAAGTGGAAGAACTCTGCCACCCGCTGGAGAGTAGACCTGGATGAGGTGGACTTCCTCCCGCTTTGGAAAGGAGGGTGCCAACTGGCAGCTGCTGGGTGAACTTGGTGACTCACACCCTGGGCTCCCAGAGGGTTTTTTTAGTAAACTGCATGCCCTCTTTGAGGCCACTAGGGGACCACTGAGCATTATCTTCTGGCCCAGCTCTCCAGGGCTTGGAGTACTGGAAGGAACCGACAGAATGCTGGGTTCCAGCCCAGTGGTGAGCTCTGGGGAAATGTTACAGAAGAGCAAACAGAAAGCAAGCCTAACACGGATTCTCTTGGACTTGGATGAGACGTAACTTCCAAGCCTCCTGCTACATAAGGGAGATTCTCAAAGCAAATGATAAAATTAAAAATGACCAGTGCCACACAAAGTTCAGAAGACTTCCTGGGAATAAATGTGTCCTTCATGTTGCCATGTTAAATGACTGTGTGTTTCCTCTTAAGATAGACTACAGGAGAATTGCAGCTTCTATGGGAATGATTTAATCTGAGAGAGGAAAAAATGAGTGATGGGGCAGGGAGTTCTTTATAGAAGAGGTTCTTGATTCACCACGTAATTTAATGATTCATTGGTCACACACACACACACACACACACACACACACACACACACACACACACACACGGTAAATGCTCTATACTAAACCTTGCCCAGCAAACATACACATTATTTAAAAACATATGTTTAAAGTGCTTTGGAGAGAGAATGCTAGGAGAAGAGTATCGGATACGCCAGAATTAGAAGAATTATAAAGCTCTGTAGATTTACTGTGAGTTGTTGCTGCCTGTTCTGATTTTATTGCTCTATTCCACCAAGAAATATGTTCCATGTAAAAGCAAAACAAAACAAAACAAAACAAAAAACCACCAACAATTTTCAGTGATATAAACAAAACGGCTTATTTATCTTCCAGTAGAAAGTAGGCTGGAGGTAGCTCCTGGTTTTGGCTGCTAATAGACATGACTTTATTTCTCATTACCTTTCTTTGAGGTTACAATATGCCTTAGTTTCAGTCATCATCCTTACATTCAACAGAAGGAAGGAACTGAATCACACGGTCATTACAGCTTTAGAACAAGCTGGGAAAAATGGAGAATCCCCTCTTGCCTTCTGAAGTAGGACATCAATATATATTCCTCCGTCTGCATCAGTATACACAACATCAGTATAGATATATAATCCTGCAATTTACATCATGTATGCAGCATCAATATATTCAACAGTCCTGCACCAATCTTTTGTTCCTTTAGAAATCTTGGAAATTTAGTAGATTTCAGTAGGCAGGGACGTTCTTAATAAGTTTTGTCTTTCTTGAGCATAAGGAAGATGAGGGTTGGGAATTAATGTTAAATTGGCGTCATAGAGTATTTTCACTGCCCTAAAATATTTTGTGCTCCTCCTATCCAACCCTCCCCCACCCAATACCTGGCAATCACTTGTCTTACTCTCTGCATAGTTTTACCTTTTCCAAAATGCCTTCTAGTGAGATTCAGACAAAATAACAGCCTTTATACATTGGCTTCTTTCAGTGAACAATAAGCATATAAGTTGCTTCCATGTCCCTTCATGGGTTGATAGGTATTTCTTCTTAACATAGAGTAATGTTCTATTGTTTGGTTAGACCGAAGTCTATTTATGCATTCACTGGTGAAGCATCATGAATAGCAGCACTATTAATGTTCATTTTCCTGTTTTGGGTTGACATAAGTATTCAGCTCCTTTGCTGAGAGCACAGTAGTTGGATCACAAGGTAAGAGTAGGTTTAGTTCCGTGAGAAGCCACCCAACTGGTTTGCCGCTTTGGGTATCCTCTTTCGAATTCCCACCAGCAATGAATGAGAGTTCCTGTTGCTCCACGTCTTCATTAGCATTTGATGTCTATTCTGCATTTTGGTCATTTACGTAGGAGTTTGTAGTATAACATTGTGGTTTTCATTTGATTTTCCTGATGGCACTTGACAGACAGCACCTTTTCATATATTGATTCCCATCTGTTTATTTTGCTTGGTGAAGTGTCTGTTAAGGCCTTTGTTCTACCTTTTACCTTTTATTCTTATTGAGTTTAAAAGCTCTTTATATATTTTGGATCACAGCACTTTATCAAATATGTTATTTGCAAATATTTTCTCCAATATCTTACTCACTTGGTATTGTCTTTACCAGAAGACAAGTTTTTAATTTTACTGAAGTCCAGCTTATAAGTTATTCTGTTCATGAACTGTTGCTTTACTGTTATATTTAAAAAGGCATCGCCATTGTAAGGTTTTTCTGGGCTCCGCGAGGAGAAAAGCTCAATCAGACAAAAAATGTCGAATAGCCAGGGCTTTATTGGGGTTTGCACACCCGGGTGAAACTCCCAAGTCCGCAGAGGGCCGGGAAGTCGCGGGCTGGGAAGTCGCGCCCAGAACAAAGTGGGACCGGCTCTTTAAGCGGAGGAATTTCGCGGGCTTCCCATGTGGCCATTGGGATTGGCCCTGTGAATCCAGGTGTGGGGGTCGCATCCCTTATTCTGACGTCATCCACCTTTTTCCCGGGCTTGGCTGCCGTTTTCCCGGGCAAGGCCGCTGCTGCTTTTGTCCCTGGGCCAGCCTAACAGCCATCCCTAAGGTTATAAAAGCCTTTTCATGTTTTCTTCAGTAGTTTTTTAGTTTGTGTTTCACATTTATATTATCTATGTTAGTTCATTTTTGTGAAGGGTGTAGTTCTGTCTAAATTAATTTTTTTTGCATGCGGATGTTCATTTCTTTGAGGACTAATTGTTAAAGACACTGTCTTTAATTAATTGTATTACTTTTGTTTCTTTTTAAAGAACAGTTCATTATACTGATGGAGGTTCATTTCTAGGGTCTCCATTGTGTTTCGTTGATCTCTTTGTGGTACATTTGCCAATAACACAATCTTGATTACTGTGACTTGTAATAAATCTTGAATTCAGTAGTAATGTCAGCATCCAACTTTATTCTTCTCCTTTATTATTGTACTTGCTACTCTGTCTCATTTACCTCTCCATGTAAACTTTACAATCAGTGTGTTGATATTCATAAAGTAAGTTGATGGGATTTTTACTGGGACTGCCTTGAATTTATTGATAAAACTAGGAGGAACTGACATCTTGACAAGTTATTTTTATTTTGAAGAGCTTTTTTTAAGTACTGAAATATGCAGAGAGCCGTTAACATGCATTCTGATACCTAGCACCAGAATTACAAAGCATTTTTTTTTCTTGAGGTAAAATATTTGGACCTAGAAAATTCCAGAAAAACTGAAACTCTGTTTCCTTCCACATTCCCTTCAACTCTCTTGAGATGTCATTTAGCATCTTGAGTATGCTATATACCTTTAAAGTATGTTTTTGTGTTCTTACTATGTTTGTATTTATGTTCAGGAGAACATGGTATTTTTAAATAACAAAGATGTTATTATAGCATGTTAACTGTCATTTGCTTTCTTTCATTAAATATAATTTTCTCTAATACCACTATTCATTTTTATATGCACCCCGATAAACATGTTTTGGGGTTGCTTTTTGTTTTATAGATTATGAATAATGTTATGATACCGATGCTTTCATTTATCCCTAATTCTATATGCTTTTTCAGGATTTTGTGTTTATCCATATTGCAAAATTGTTTCACCAGGACATCCTTTCATGAGCACTATTGTATGAACATTCTTGTCTCCTTTATACCAAATTTTGAGGTTTTCAGATTCTTTTTGCTAATCTGGTACTTTTGCTAATCTAGTAAAAACTCTCGTTTTTAATTTGCATCCCTTTACTATTAAGAATGAGCTTTTATTTAAATATTTTTAAATTAGACTATACTAATAACTCTAGTTATGAGTGAGCTGTATATATCACAAAGCTCTTTATAAATAAATTTTTATTGAGGCACCATTGCATTTTAAGACTATAAGTTTCATGCATACATCGTTATCTGTCAACATCTGTCTATGTTAATCGCTTTTTAAACATCTTTATATGTGAATTGCCTGTCTACATAACCTTTACTCACTTTATTTCTTAGTTTTCCATCTTTTTCACATTAATTTATGGTACATGTGATTTTTGTTTTGTGTTCAACCAGAGCCTTCTCCCAATCTGTTTATTTAAATATGGTGCAGTTTGTCATGTAGCGTTTAAAATTGTTTTTAATGTGGTCAGTTTGATCACAGTTTTCTTTAATAATATGCAGTTGAAGGATTTATCTAATAAATTATTTCCTCCTGTGAGTGGAAATGTCATATGCATTTTTTCTAATAATTTCGCAGTATTTTTTCCATTTACATTTTTAGCTGTCTGCAGCTTCTTTTTGAGTGATGAACAGTAAGAATATACTTTCTCTTCCCCATGATGATTCCATTGTTCTAATCCCAAGTGTGGAATAATCTGCATGCCCCCATTGATTTAGGGTGTCTCCTCTGAGGGATGTATTGGGGCTTCCACCTCTGCTCCACTGAGTTATCTGCTTGTATACACACTCCATAGTTTTTCTCATTTTTTTCCTGAAATACCTTGCAAAGATGGTGCCACCTAGGATTTGGCTCCTCTGGCAACCCCCTTTGAATAATGGGGTTCTCTAGCTGCTGGGAGTGCTGGGAGCCCTTTCCCCAGTGCCCTCAGTGGAAGAGACTTACTGCCAAGCAAGGGCCTTCATTAGGGAAGGCTGCATTCATTGACAGGGATTTACCCATCTAGCCCCAACCAGAGCCTAAGACAAATATGCAGGCCCCCCCTTCAGCACCACAATTCCCATGGAGTTTGCTAGACTGTGGTGGAACCTGCAGTTTCTCTAGTTTAGTCCCTTCCTTCCCAGCAGTGGTAAAGCCATGAATCTTCCTTAACAAAACACCTGCCTGCCAACCTCTCTTCAGAAGCTGCCCTCCAGGAAATGCAGCCTGGGGTTCAATGTGGAATCTACCAGCTTGTGGTCTCCAGCACAGGCTTTTCCATATATATACCCATTAGTGTGCCCTTTCCAAGTGGCAACCTACCTGTTTTCAAGAAGATCTGTAGATATGGCATGTTGGAGAATTAGGTGACACAGGTCATTTCAAAAATAGTAGTAATTGTTACTCATTACTAAAGAGTATTTTGAAAGAATATATTATGTAAATATACATGTATGCTTTTTCTCCCAAAATATTAGCAAGTATTTAGATCAATGATGTCTTAGAACTTATATGTGATTTCAGAGGTTCAAAGAAAAAGTCTTGGGATAGTCATCTTGAGGCTCATTGCCTATTTTTTTGACTTTTCTTTCAACCACTATGTCAGTCTTTCTTTGCGAGTGCTGACTAGAATATTCCTTTTTCGCTTTCCATCGTTTGCTTAGTAAATAATTAGCATGGACTTATTGTATACTAAATACTGATTGTTTTCTTAAAGGGGAAACACGAAAAGGAAGACATGCTATCTGTGTCCAGAGAGGCCATAACAAATTTGCATGGACTGTGTGGCCAGCAGGCTGTGGGGGCCAGGGGGGTGCGGAAGTAAAAGTAAGCAGGAGGAGTTTAGATTATGGAGGCCTCACTTGAAGGCTCCATTTTATTCTAGTTATCAATGGATTCTCTTCTTTCCTTCTAATTTTTATCATCTATCCTAGAGCCCCCTGATTCCTTACTTGCTTGGAAAATATTCTTAAATCCTAATACATGTTTTGTTTACTCCCCTTCCTTTTGCCTTTGTATTTTCCCCCTTCAAGTAGGTTGCAGATTCTCTCCTTCCATACCTCCAGAGTTTGTGACAGGACTAAAAGCGATGTATGTATTTTTGTGTCTAGTTTTTGTTTCCACAACAAATGCTTCCTAGTGATAGGACAAGCAAGGTGATCAAAGCAACATAAACGAATAAAGACCCAGGCTACAAGTAGACTCTGCCAGGCCAGGGGAGTAAAGATGGGGAACACCTAGGTCTGAGAAAATGAGGGAGCTGTGGCATGCTTCCTAGCTATCTTGACCTGGATTCAAGGACCAGACGGCAATGGTGGCTTGGTAGGTAGGTCACACTAGTGGAAGCACACACAGTGTCTTCACCCCAAGATCAGCTTAGAAGTCAAGGAGAACCGCTAGCTCTCACTGGGTCACGCAGACAAGGACTCTGATAGGTCACGTAGCCTCCGTGGACTGATGCTTGACACCCTGCCCCGCCCCCCGTGTGTCTTATTCCTGCATATGACCCCATTGCTGCAGCATCACGGAGGAAGAAGTTTCTTTTTTTTTTTTTTCACCCTTGAACTTGTCAACTGAGATTGAAGTCTGCAACAAATGTATAATATGCTGGTCTCCCATTTATTGTTTGCCTTTTTGTTCTAATAGTGCTCTTTCGCTATTTCATAATCCTTTTTCAGTACTCTGTTGGGAGTCAAAGTAAGGAAAGAATTTATGGAAGGAAGAAGAGCTGGGACAGAAGCGGAAGCAATAATTTAGTTTTGTTTGCAAGGAAATGTTGGGTCTCTGTCTTCAGCTGAAAATGACAGTGATTTGTAGTAGGGGGATATTTCTGATTACTCAGACTTGATGTCTAGCTTTCACTCATTATCCAAAATCTTTTTCTACTGAGACAACTGCCTCAGAGATTCAGAAATTTCCAGTTCCATCCAGGATCAGATCTACTCTGACAGGTATCACTTGCCGTTCCTCCTTGCCTTGCGGCTGATGCAGGAAATTGCAACTTCAATGTCAATTCCACAGCTAATTTTTATATAATTCTTCTATTTAAGGGTCTCCCTCCTCCCGCTTCATGTATAAGCTGATGTTTTTAATAGTGATATGATTATCTCTTTTGTTCGCAATGCTGTCATATTCCTTTTAGGGTATTGAAATTGCATCTCAGTTTATATTTCACACCACACCTGCCACTAAAGTCCCAGTGTCCTTCAGCAACCCCCTCTCCCCTCTTTCCCTCCTTCCTACTCTCCTCTACTGCCTTGCCCTGTATCCTGTGAACTTTGTTGGGATTCATATGTTCCTTTGTTTCATCTCATTATATTCCACATGTGAGAAAAGAGTTAGCTTTCATAGCACCTACTACAACACTTGACATGTAAATATTAACTGTGACTCGAGTGAGCACATGAATGAATAAAATTCCGTTTCTTATTTCCATTTTACACACATACATACATATACACACCCGTGCACACGACACTCATGTACCTTTCTAGATACAAGTATATATTTGATAAAATTATTTTATTTTAATAACTCCTTTTTCAGTGGATGGAAAAATCATTAGTAACATTTCTGATAAGAAAAAGGCTGATTGAAAAACGGCCAGCTGAATGAAGGAGAAGTTCTGCCTTCCATTATGAGCCTCTGCTATTGACTTAAGCCAGCATAATATTCCAGTAAAACAGATTCCAGGAGATTGACGTGACCAGATGCAGGCCAAGTGTGAGGGGAAATTCAAGGTAGTACTTCAGTTATTCTGCTCTCCTGGAGTGCTCTTCGTATTTGCACATCTGAGGGAGATTGACGGAACTCCCTATTAGCTTTTCATGCAAAAAAAAAAAAAAAAAAGATCACTGAGAAAAATTTAATTATGTACCTCCGACACCCACAGTGTGCCAGTAGCGGACTCTGAATGTCAGGAGACATTGTCAAGAAGGAAAATGAATATGGCAAAAGAAAAATGCAATCCCCAATGTGTCCAAACCAGCCCATTAAAAACTACTTGTAATTTGTCACATCACATCAATCAGCTCTATTTGAGAGTCCTGGAAACACACGTTCCTGAAGATTTGTGGAAGACGAAAGCACTTTAGCCCAGGGTACCTAACGCTCAAGAGCCAGACTTTCATTTTAGCTGCTAATAAAAAACATAGAATTTAGAGGAGAGCTCAGTAACAAGCAGTTCATTTTTGTATTACATGACCTGGAACAAAAACTCCATAGAAACACTGTATGTCCTCCTAGGAAATGTGAAACAGACATTAAGCTAATTTTTGTCATTTTTGTTTGCTTTTTCTGATGCAGCAAAGAAGCCACTATTAAAGGCACTCATCCTAGCTTAACTTTGATAGGTGTTGTTGAAATCTTATTTTTACTTACTGCTTACGTCAGTGAAATAGCATATTTTAGTGCTTAAATCTATGTGATGGGTTATACAAATAGGTCCTTGGTAGAAAATAATGTTACTCAAGCATGCTAGCAACTGCCATGTGTGAGTAATTAGAATGTAAGTGTACATGGATGTTAAGAAGAATACATGAATGTTAATAAAACTGGGTATTGTACCAGTATTTCATTTTTTTCCCTAGAATAGGAATGTGGAAGTAAATATATGTATCTGTTGCTAACATTCTTCAAATTATTTACAAGGCTACAATATTGCATTGCCAGAAATGTGCTTATTTAGTGTGGATTCTTATTTTTAGGTAAGCTTACAGATGAATTGATCACAAGCCCTCTGTGTACTCAGAAAATTCCAGAAACTTCCAGGCAACTTTGCATTAACTGAAAAAAGAATCCAGTCTCCAATGTTCTTGTTGAATTATAATCTTACTTCGTGTTTGTGCCCAGTGAGTATCACCGATAGTTCAAGAGCTCAATAGAAGAAATGATGTTGTGCTTGGAATCTTCAGGAAGAAAGAGAGGGAGAGGGGATGAGAAAAGGAATGAATTGAAGTCTTTGTTGGGGGCAAAATGCCTGCCTACATGTTGTTAGTCTCATGTTAGGGTTCTCTAAAGAAACAGAACCCATAGGATATTGACTCACTTGATTCTGGAGACTGAGAAACCCCATGATTTGTACATGGAGACCCAAGAAAATTGACAGCATCAGTGCAACTGCTGGCGAAAACTAATGTCCCAACTCAAAGACAGGCAGAGAGAGAGAGCAGATTCCCCACCATATTAGGTATTCAGTTCCTCACAGGCTCACAGGAGGCCCAGCCACACTGGGGAGGGTAATATCCTCTACTCAGTCCACTGATCCTAATGCTGATCCCATGTATAAGTCCTTCAGGACACACTCAGAAATCAAGTTTAAGGAATATCGGGGCTCCATGGTCCAGTCAGGTTGATGCATTTAACGCTCACCTCCTTTTTTTTGTATTTATTTTTTTTTATTCCTAATGGCCTTCCTTATCAGATGCCTGGGCTCAAAATTGCTCTTTCTTTCAAGTCACAAACATTCTTTGTCTTCACTCATCTGTGTCAGAGAGCAGGACTATTAGGGTTGTTTTAAGGTTTAAATGAGATAACTTTAAATCGCCTGTTAGAATGCAGACCTTATAAAACATGAGCTCAGTGAACTGTATCTGCTGTCACCATTATTCAAATTAAAGATCAAGTAAAAGTGTGAGTATTTCGAAAATCTATTACCTTAGTTTTCAAGAGGCCAGAAAGTACTAACCCATCAAGGGCCTTCAAGACAGAGTCAGAAATCGGAGCCATAGCTCCCGTGATGCTGCCGAGGAGTTAAGTATCCGTTAAGGCAGGTCCTCAGGTGCCATTGTTTCCTGGTAATCCTGATGAGAAAAACAGATCAATTCCCAGCTGTCTGGGGAGTTTTCATGTTTCCCCCATATGGGGTGGGTTTTCTCCAGGACTCAGTCTCCCTCTGCATCCCAAAGACAAACACGTTGGGTTCACTGGCACGTCTCAGTGCTCCAGACTGAGTGCGTGTGAGTGTGTGATGTGTTTTCTTTGGAAAGGGGTCCTGCCTGGGGCTGGGCCCCACCTTGTGTCCTGAGCTGCCCAGAATGGGTTGGCCACTCTCAGCCTTAAACCAGAACCAGCAGATTGGAAAAGGTTTGAATGCGTGAATGCAAATTATTGTTTCATATTAGAAGTATTTGGGGTCTTTATTTAGATGTTGGATGATGTTTTTGTGCCCAGAAATAAGTTCCTATGCCATAGGAACATAACTCATTTCTATCAAATGTGGTGAAGTTGGTTTCGTTACATGTCTTTTTGCATAAATGCCCAGAATCTCTCGGTGACATTAAGTCAGAACTCACTGTGCGCAACTGACATGAAACTTAAAAGTGGGATATTATCTGCTTTGAGTCACTCGGGCCTATTTACTTCGAATCATGATGCATGGGTTTCTCTCCCACCAACATTTCTATCATAATTATGCAATGCTTTGCTGTTCGTGTAACTGGCTCATTCTGAATCTCTTTTACTTCAACAAAGTTCTTTTGAGTCCACATTAGTGACCTCTTTCCAAGGACACATCCTGAACCCTTCAGGACCTAGAAAAGCCCCCACCCTACCCCCAGGACCATGTAGCATGTTTCCTCCTGAACCCCGACCCCGAAATCCATGAATCTCTCCTTTCATCTCATTGCTTCTGCTCTGGGTTCTCAGATATCTCCAAAGTGGACTTCTTGATCTCTCAGGCTCTCTCCTCTCGAAACCTCCTCTTGGAATCCCTGATGGAACCCCAAGCTTGCTTCTCTCAGCTTTTCTCACAAGCAGCCCTCCTTGTTCACACACTTATACTAACACACTTGCCAAGAAAACAACTCTTCTCTGGGCATCACACATCTTCTCAGATAGCTGTTGATTCTGGAGAAAACAGTAAAAACCATCATGATTCTGACCCACAAAGTCCACATGGGCTATACTTCCCAGGATTCTCTGTATTCATTACTCCTCTGATTTATGCTTCACCAACTGGGTGCCCCATGCTCTCTCAGTCCTATTCTAAGACCTCACCTCTGCACCGGCTCATAAGGGCCATACAAAGTCTATGGTCACAGGATTCCACAGGAAATACCAGAGCAGTAAAGATTCAGGAGGTTTTATTCAACACATGATGCTCCCAATCTTGAAGAAAATAGATATACTAGGAAAGGAAAAGTGTGTAGATCTCAGTATCATGACCATTTGCCAATTATTACACATCCCTTCTGATGCCACAGGCTCAAAGGCATCCTAAAAACTTTGTTGACCTAAGATCGTGTTTCTGTGCATGAATTTCAAATTATATAACCCAAACATTAAGTAAGAGCAAGGAATCCAGTATACCACTTATTAATTTTTTTAATTCACGATAGTTCTTGTGATTAAAAAATATAGATATAGATAAGGATATGGATATAGCTCCTGTCTGAAATTATTTCCATTTATTTTGTTAATTTGATGCTCCTGTTTTTCTGGAATCTCTGCAAATTTTTAGTGTACTTAGTGGGCAGCACAAACTTAACAGTAGAAAACTGACGTGCAAAAGGGGAGGAGGCTATAAAGGAAAATAATGAGTAAATTTGCAGCTTTAATGATTTGTTCAGAGAAGTGCTCTTCCACTCCTTTATATTTTATTATTAATTGATTTTTATTGAAGGAATAGTGCACTTTAACATTAACTTTTTGACATGTACACAATAGCAGCTTTGAATCTGTTTATGGCACAATAGATTTACCACTATTTCCTTTTCTTTCCCTTCACTTTACAATGAATCCCCTTTATCCCAGTTTTCCACACCTTCCCCCGTCTCTTCTGTACCTTTTTGTCCCCAACACTAAGAGTCTATGGTTGTTTGGGTTAATTCTCTCTTTTTAAGTTCAGTAATGTTTAATTGATGTCCTTTGTTTTCTATCTCTCTATGTATCATATGAGTGCTATCATATGATGTCTGCCTTTCTCCTTTTGACTTATCTTGCTAAAAATAATTCTCTCCAAGTCCACCCGTGTTACTGCGAATGGGAGAATTTCTCCCTTTTAGATGATTGCATAGTATTCCATTGCATATATGTGAGATCCACTCATCCGCTGATGGGCATTTAGGTAGTTTCCAGCCCTTGGCTGTTGTAAATAATACTGCAATGAACATGGGAGTGCAGATATCGCTGCAGATAAGTACTTATGTTTTTAGGGTAAATACCCAGTAGGGGAATAACTGAATCATATGGGATTTCCATCCTCAATTCTTTGAGAAATTTCCATACTGCTTTCCAGAAAGGTTGCAACATTTTAAACTCCCACCCACAGTGACTTAGAGTTCCCTTTTCTCCACACCCTCTCCAGCCCTTGTTGTTCCTTGTTTTTGGATAATAGCAGTTCTTACTGACATGTTATCTTATTGTTTTGATTTGCATTTCCCTGATGATAAGAGAAGTAGACCATCTTTTCATGAACCTGTTGGGCATCTGTATGTCATCCTTAGAGTGGTGTCTGTTAAGATCATCAGCCCATATTTTGATAGGATTGCTTGTTTTTCTATTGTTCAATTTTTAAGTTCTTTGTATATTTTGGATATTAATCCCTTGTCAGAGATATGAGCGGTAAATATCTTTTTCCTTTCAGTTGGTTGCCTTTTTGTTTTGACATGAGTTTCTATAACTCATGATTATATTCCTTAGCACCTCCTGCTAGGCCTCAAAACTTCAAATTCTCAGTTTACCATGTAAAATGGAGAAATGTGGCAATATAGACTCTTTACACCTTTCCCACCTTAACTCATGTTCACAGAAAGCTGTAAATGTTCCAGGAAATGAAAATTTTCTGCTAAATAGATACATTCTAGCTCTATTAGCTGTAAAGGATTCAAAGAAAGCGATTGCTTAGAAACATGTCCATTAAATACTACCCATATCAAAAAAGATTCTTTAATGCAGTCTGTGTGACTTTAAAAATGTTCTGATTCACTTTCAATTTTGCTTTTCATGGTATAGCCCCATAGTTTAAATACCGGGCTTAGTGATAAATAATTCACTTCACGTGGTATGCATTTCACCCTCAAAGTTATACAATACAGCAGTCTTTAGAATAGTCACAAAGTCATGTAACTATCACCGCTATCTAATCTAGGCTTCCTTCAAGCTAACAAACGCTGTGTTCATCAGCTTTTAGTTCGCCTCCCGCCTCTCCCTCCATCTGCTTTTTCTTCTTACAGATCTACCTGTTCTAAACAGTTCATAGAAACCACATAACAGGTGGCCTCTTGGAACTTGCTTTTTCATTTAACGTAATGTTTCCAAGGTTCATCTATGTTAGAGCATGTACCAGTACGTCATTCTTTGTATTTTAGAATAGTTCTAGATTTACAGAATAATTGTGAAGAAACAGGTCGGTGCCTTCCTGGATCCCCAGTGCCCATTACCCCTGTTAGCATCTTACTAAAGTACTTGTTCATGTAAGTACATTTACTACAATGAACGACCCATATTGATACATTATCATTAAGTAAAGTCCTTACTTATTTCAAATTTCCCTATTTTTCACCTAAAGAAACGTTTTTGCCCCCAAGTCTGCTTGGGGTAGCATCACATTTGATCTTGATTGTTTAGGCTTCTCTGAAATGTGGTTATTTTTCAGAATTTCCTGGTTTTCAATAACCTTGATCATATCGAAGAGTACTATGTGTGAGAGCCCAGAACTGAATGAAGCAGTCATCTCCACAAATCCTATGGACTGATTGTGGAGTGGTCACTCAAGGGAAATGGAACTTGGAGATTAAGGCCCCAATTATTTTTTAAAGTGTTATTTCAAGTTTCTTAGCTCGATAATTGAATATATGTAAAGATAATTAAAATAGATAAATATTAAAATAGAAACAACAGTCAGCTTGATGCCAGAGCAGGATAACATGCTTATTTTTGAACTATTTAATTTTTAACTGGCATTAGAAGCATTCATTTGGGCTGTCGAAAAGAAATACATGACAGAGACAAGGTTAAAAAGTGAGCAGCTTTCTGCTTCCACACTATATTTTTATTTCATATACTGTTTTGAATTTTATAAATATAATGTCTTTTTTTTGTTTAAATCTGCTTACCGGTATCTTTGTCTTCAGCAGACCAGAAGTTTTAATGTGTAACTACTGCTTCCTATGGCAAATGTGATATGGGATTTTGCTCTTCTTTGCGCTTAAACAAATACGATTTAATGAAGATTAAAATTATGGCTAAAATTACCCTATATTTTGTTTGGAAACTAAATTTTTCAGTAACAAAAGGAGGTCTGATGACTGAAATTCAAGAATCTGATGTTAGGTTGATACAAGTTTAATTAAAGTGGGCTGCTGTTTCACCTTTGCTCCTCAAATGACTTTCCCTTCTCCTTGAACAAGCAAAAATCTCCCACAGTTGCCAGGGGAAAAAAAAAAAAGCTCTGAATACACAATTTCAAAGAAACTGCATGGCCCTAAATAAAGGTAGCAAAAACACCCATGCTCAGTCATGCCTCATAAAGTTCTTTGCACACAACCAAATAGCCATGTATTTTTATATTCTCTGTAAACAGGACATAAAATAGCATAATTGTTCAATGAATCCTATACCTGAAATATATATCTATACCTGAAAGGGATTGTAGTCCAGTAGAGTCATGTGAGTTTTTGGACTTCAAGCAACAGAGTCCCATTCAAACTGAGAAAAACAAAATTGTACATATAGAGGAAGTTACAGGTCAGTCATTCTTGCCAAGAGATTACTTACCATGGACTTAAATGTGCCCCTCTAAAATATGTATGTTGACGCCCTAACCCCTGAAGTACCTCAGAATGTGAACTGTATTTAGATGGAACCTTTGAAGACATGTTAGGTAATGTGAGGTCTCACGGGTGGTCTTATTCTACTACGACCCTTATTTTTATAAGAAGAGGAACTTCCACACAGACATGCACAGAGAAAAGACCATATGAAGAGAGGGAGAGATGGGCATCTACACACCAGTAGAGAAGCCTCAGAAGAAACCTGACTTGATCTCACACTTTGAACCTCCAGATCTGTGAGAGAATTAATTTCTGTGGTTGAAGCATTTCCATGTGTGGTTCTTTAATATGGTAGCCCTAGTAAATGCATTACTGAGCAGTCAAGTCTCAGAAAGAATGCAAAGAAGGCTCTCTCCATGACTTGTAGTAAAATAAATCAGGGTGTACCCTGGTGGACTAGTGGTTGGACCTACCACCTCTGACCTAGCATAGTTCACATACATTCCAAGGACCCAGGTTCACATCCTGGGGCTGAGGAGAACAGCCAAGATGACCAATGAAGTAAAACCATTAAAAATGCTTCCTCCTCTCTCTGCTGCCTGCCTGCCTACTCACCTGTATTCATGCCTGCACCTTTCAAAAACTAAAAATAAATCTTACCAAATGAATAGTTTCTTTCAGAACTGGAACTCTTGTAGAAAGAGTGTGAACAAATTCCAAGAATAAAAATTCCAGGAGAAAGAAGCTTATAGGCTAAGATTGAATAACAAGCCCACCTCTTGACCAGGACAGCTGTTATCTTCATTTACAGCTACATCATAGCTACATAAAATAAGAAACGGATGGAGCCTGAATAATAAATAAATTCTGCTACAGAATTAACAGCTTTCAGAATGTCACACGCTCAAAGAAAATCACATGCAGAGTCCCAGAGTCCACAGACAAGGGAAATGTTCAGAATATTCGGTGACCATGTGGAGAGTGCTGGAAAAGGAGGGGAATGGAGATAGATCAGAGAGGAAAAGATACCAGATCTGTTAAAGATGGCATCAGGGGTCACAGAAAGTTTAGATTTAATTCACAATGTAGTGTGAAGCCATCGTAGCGTTATTCAGGGAAAACGTGAGTTTTTCTTTAAAATTATTGATAATTATTAAATCTTTTATTTGCAATGCTAATTCATTTTTTAATATTGACAGTTATCTCAATCTTACCACACCCTCCACCAGAGTTCCTGTGTTCTTTACCCCCACTTTTCCCGTCTTTCCATCCACCCCCCCAACCCCCTGGCAGCCATCAGTTTGGGTCCTAAGAGCTTTTGCTGGACTTTGTCTATTTATTTGTTTCATTTCACTATATCCCACAGATGAGTGAGAAGCTGTGGTCTATGGACTCAGTGGAATTCTATGCAGCTACTAAAAAAAAAATGAAATTGTGACCTTTTCAACAATCTGGATGGAATTGGAAGGGATCATGTTAAGTGAAATAAGTCAGAAAGAAAAAGAGAAATACATGACTGGTTTTAAATGCTAAAGCTATATTAGATTATCAATAGTCCAGGGAAAGAGTGTAGCAAAACAAGAAGGCAAGATGCCTGCTTCAGGGGGATTACTGTATTATGCTTGAGGGAGAGGTTGGCTTAGACCAAAGCTGAAGTCGAACAGTTGATGAGATGCAGTTAGATTCAGGATTTATCTTCAACAAAAAGTCAAGAGATGTTTCCGATTAATTGAATATCAAAGGGAGGTAAAAGAGGGACCATGACTCTTAGATCTTGGAAACAAGATAATTAACTGAATTGTATATTTAATTGGGAGAGGAAACCTGACAATGCAGAGTCAGGAGTAAAGGGTGCTTGGTAAGAAATTAAGAAGTCAGTATTGGCTACGTTAATTTGAGATGCCCATTTTCTGCTAAAGAAAAATGCCCAACTCCATTAAATACTAAGTCTGGGAGTTACTGTTGACCTCAACCAAAGGTAATTTTTGAGCCAGAGGAGAAACAAGAAGCTGATTGGGGTAGAAGTATAAAATGGAACAAAGTAGAAAAAGCAAACATTTTCCCCAAAGAGGTGCAGAGATAGGGAAAGAGAGCAGAATAGGGGGATATATGACACTGCTGATGAAGTGATTCATAGAGCAAAGCTGCTCGTGTGGTGTGGTTGCTAAAGCGAAATTCTTGAGCAGGTGACTTGGCATTGGATTTGGGGCCCTGGGTTGAAATTGTGCTCGAAGAAGCAGGAGTTCCACCATCATTACCTTAGTGGAAGCAGCAGATGATGGCAGGGCCCAGCGGGCTGGCACTCATTTATTAGCTGATGAGAAGATGGGACAGGGTTTGTCCGATGGTTTCTTCTTTCTTAGTTGAGCGACAGGGTAGAGATGGAGGGTGGTCATCGTGTGAAGCGGAAAGCAGACTTACCAGGAAATACAGTGGACTTCTCAGGCAGTGCTGCGTCCCCCCTTGAGATGTGTGGCCCTAAATTTAAGGAGAGACATCAGCACTATTTGTGGTTTTCTCCTGCAATGATGACTTCTTCAGAAGTAGGAATCTGGGCATCAGGACTGAGATTTCTGCCTGGAAAATGTGGTGAAGAGAGAAGCTCTGAGGAGCCAGGAGTCCATACAGAAGGTTAAAATGGTGGCCACAAGGGGCAAAGGGGGTCAGCCCAGGCACAGGTGCTAAATTCAAAGAACTATTCTGTCACGAGGAACGCGTTTACAAGTATCCTGCTCCAGATCCCTCTCATCAGGAATGACCACCTGTCTGATGAGAGGAGGCAACAGAAGCAGGGACATTGATTCAGTTATCCTGACTAAAACTGAGTCATTGAGAGGACGATGGACCTGCAGAAGTTCCCGACTCACCTGCTCACCTCCGAGATCTTCAACAGCATCCTCATAACATTGGTCTTGTCCCTGAAACAATCCAGATGTTTATAAGAATGTGAAAGTTTACAAGATTTTAAGCATTAGTCAGCCTTCTTTTCTCTCTCTCTCTCTCTCTCTCTCTCTCTCTCTCTCTCTCTCTCTCTCTCT